>JALPVH010000408.1:0-42570 GCA_023242295.1 Diaporthe ilicicola | reverse complement strand
TATAATATATATATATAAGATATATAAAATAAATATTTTTAAAAAATATATAAAATATATTAAAAACTTATAAGTAAAAGTATTTTATATATATTTATAGTATAAGAAATTAAAATATTTTAAATATTTTTAAGTATTAAAATTAATTATCGCCTTATTTATTTATATATAGATATAATATAAAAGTAATAACTAAAAATATTTATTGAATTCTTTATATAATAGGGTTAGTTTTATAGGGCTAGTAATAATAAGGTTTTTATATATGTGCGGGGAAATTTGGCTGTCCGAAATGGTGGGGTATCCGAAATGGTGTCCACCTATGGTACCTAGGCGGCCAAGGCTGGAAGGCCTCGAACAAGCTCGAACATGCGGCGAGGCCCGTCTGACTCTGTTGTTCATCCCAGGTTCCCTTTCGGACTGTCAGCCTACCATCTTCTGCCGGGGTCTAGCTTAAAGGTTGTGCAACTTGAGACGTCAAGGATCATCCCCTCAATGTTTCCCGACTAGATAACACGTATCGAAGGATTTTCGTGGCTTGCATATCCTCCCCGAACTTCGGCAATTCAGTCAATCCTTTCACCTCAATGTTATTAGTCACTCGTCCGTTCGTTCAGCCGTCGACCGCCCGTTCTATCTGAGATGTTATGCATCATTCGGCCGTCGAGGATTCATGATTGAATGATAAAAATTAGCGTCTTTGTTAAGGGATGTCAGACAATGTGGGGTTTTATGGACATCATGGCAATGCCGATGACGTCCCAGTCCGGAGAGAGCAAGGCAATTACAAGTGGGGATGTTCACATGCTCCCAGAAACCTTCCTTGAGGTTTCCCGATTCTCCAGCCGGACAGCGTTTTCGCAGCCCTCGGGTTGACACCCAATAGAAGTCGAAGCACATGTACCACGACAGCCCACTAAGATTTCAACAAGCAGCTGCCATCGATCGTAAAGTAAGACATAGCACAGACCGAAGCGTATGACGAGGGTGGAGAGCCCGATGGAATTCCTGATGATCCCCGTAGGAGGAACACCGACCGCTGGACGGAGCCCATTTTGCGCCATTTCTCTACAAACCCTCACACTTTTCATGAGGATATCAGGTGGTTTTCATTCCCGAACAGGTGCCAGTCGTAAAAGGTAGGTACCCGTCTCACATATCAGCAGGATCAATGATTTTTGCAATTTTTCCGTAAACTACCCGATCTGAGGGCAATTTACATGAGGACATAGCTACAGAGAGGTCAATGATGCTGGGAAAGTGAAGCAGTGTAGGCTTCTGAGGAGACATCTATTAGCCAAGCCGTCCGTCTTTCAGCTCGTCGGGCCTGAGGTACGTCCCCGAAATCCAACTCATCTCAGATCCTCGAAGCACTGAGAGTGTCATCGGGAAGCTCATAGGGCCTTTGCAGGATGCCCTGGGACGAAGCCGTGCTAGGACAATACAGTGTTCTTCATAGCATTGCAGTATTTACCTTTAGGTGCCCCAATAGATGAATTTCTCTAGGCCAGGACCTGGGGAAAGACTCATTGCGTTTATTGATATCCGTTGATCGGCGGATCGTCGACAGTTCAAAGACACCACCTATCAGTGCCTCATCGACTGGAGTCATGGAGATCATCATTGTGGGCGCGGGCATCGCGGGCCTGAGCACCGGGATCGGTCTGCGCAGGGCAGGCCACAAAGTGACGGTCATTAGCCCTCCCCCCCCCCCCCCAACCAAGACTCTATGATAGTAGAACTGACAAACAAATGACACAAAGATCCTGGAGCAGTCGTCGCTGCTGCACGAGGTGGGGGCGGCCATCACGATCAAGCCCAACGCGTCGCGGGTGCTCCAGTCGTGGGACTTTGCCCCGGAGCAGTCGGGCATGGTGGCCATCCGCAAGGGGAGCCTCATCGACGGCACCAACATGGAGGTGCTGGTCCCCAACTACTACAAGGACTGCGAGTCGACCTGGGGCCTGCCCATGTACGCCGTCCACAGGGTCGACCTCCACACCCAGCTCAGGCGGCTCGCCACCGAGACAGAGGGCCCCGGGCAGCCCTGCGACGTCCAGGTCCGGTCCAAGGTCGTCGACTATGTAAGCACGCAATACTAGTTAGAGCGGGAACTACCCCCTCCCCCCCGGGGGGGGCAGAGGTTTGATGCTTGCTGCTGACCGTGCATGTTGCATGGACCAGGACGCCGAGAACGGAACAGTCACGACCGCCAGCGGAGAGGTCCTGCAGGCCGACCTGATCGTCGCCGCTGACGGCGTGCACTCGTCGGCCGTGGGGCACGTCCTCGGCGGTGACGCCGTCCAGGCCGGTGACACGGGCTGGGCGTGCATGCGGTGGCTCGTGCCGAGGGAAGAGCTCCTCTCGGATCCCGAGACGGCCGACATGGTCCAAGACTCGGCCACGAGGTACTTCACGGCGGCCGGGGGCGCTGCCGGCCTGGTGTGGTATCCCTGTCGGAAGTGCGTTCCTCCGTCTTGTCCCCCTGCTGCAGATGGATTTATCATCTGACATCTTGCTGACGGGGGCTATCTTTCAAATTTAGCAACGAGGTGCAGAACTTCCTGTACCTCTCACGTGAATTTGACACATCGCACGTCGGAGAGGGTATGGATCGGCCCGTGTTGGGAAAGTGAGCAAGTGACCAGTCACTAATGCCTGAGTCTAGATTTCCGCGCGATGGTGGAGCCAAGCATGCCGCTGGAATATGCCAAGAAGCACTTTGCGCCGCCTCTGCACAATGCTATCAAGTGAGTTTTGGCAGCGAACTGATGCGAAGTCTTTCTCACATGCTTACACGAACAACCAGAAAAGCTAGAGACGTGAAGTTCTGGAAGCTGGTTGCTAGAGGGCCGGTCTCCAAATGGCACAAGGGCCGGCTCGTCCTGGTCGGCGACGCAGCCCATCCCATGCTCACCTGTAAGCGGATTTCTCATGCAAGTCATACTTAACTTCCGCAGAGACGGTACTGGCTAACCCCCGGGGGAACAGTCCAGGGCCAAGGCGGCGGGCAGGCCATCGAGGATGGCGCTGCCATGGGGATTCTGTTTGACCAGGTTGGTGACAAGGGGCTCATCGAGAGCCGCCTGCAGCTGTTCGAGAAGGTCAGGCGCAACAGGGGCTCGGCACTGCAGATCCTCTCCAACCACAACCCTCCCCTGCCGCAAAGTGTCCGCGATGCTGCCGCCGAGTACGTTCCTGGTAACAGGCTCGACTCTACCGACGACGTCAACGAATATGTATTTTCTTTTGATGTTATCGCAGAGTCAAAAGCAGCTCTTGCTGCCGCGTAAAATTTCGGTGGAGATGTGTTATTAAACTTCAAGTTTTGTTAAATAAAGGAATATTGCCGATATTTTTGAAAACGGAGATTCGTACAGAAAAAATCGGAGGGTATACAGATACCCCCTACTAATATTGAACTCCCTGCGCAGCCTCTATCACCACTAAACTTAATTTAATTACCACCCCACTTATTAATACCACCTTAAAGAATTAATTACTAATTGGAATTAATTAATTTAACCTTATTCCCTATCTTAAGTTACTTAGATTTCGTTTTTTTAATGCTATAGCGATAGCAGAGGTACCAGATTACTTTAGTTTTAAGGCGCAATAGTAAACCACTAAACTACTATAGATTTAAGCGATTAGGTACCTTAGCGAGTATAGCGATAGTACGGTGTAATTATAGCGAAAAGGATATTCGGGGATAATAGCCCTGGAGCTATAAGGTTAATATAATGGTGTATATACTAAATTGGGTAGTGGGCGTTAGTTATGCATTACAAAGCTCTGGACCTCTAATGTATTACGGCCTATATATATCTGTATACCCTCCGATTTCTTCTATACGAATCTCCGTTTTCATATTTTTTATATGAGATTATGTAGACTCATTGTACGAATACAACATTTTCAAAAAGGAAATCCACATATTAGGAACAAATTTCATTGAAGTCTTGTTTCTCATGATTTGTGGAACAAAGCCTCAAGGTCAAGACTTTATCTACGTCTGAACCGGAGCGTACACTGGCAGTGTGTGCAATGCCATTGCCAGCAGGGAATGCAGTGGTGAAATCCTTCAATCGCAACCGAAATATTGATTGAACCAGCTTCCCGTCTGAACTTACTGTGAATAATAGACGTCGCACGATTTTAAATTCATTGACGCCGGCTGCAAGGTCCAAAAAAGATAATAAGCAATGCTAGATGGACTGCTCGTTGACATGGCGATTGAGACCCGCTTGGAAAAGGGCGACACTCTTTGGCTTGGAGCGATAAATCGGGGCTATCTGGCGTCATTTTCCAAAGATGTTACACAAGTTCGAGCAGATTTATCAGTTTGGAGGGGGTTTCCATCAATATTCGGTTTGCAAGTGGTGTGTGCCGTCATGGTTGTGGATGTCAGCCGCCAAGCCGTTGATAATTCAATGTTGGTCCCCATGGAGTGTTGCACATCTCGGAGGCGGTCTGACTAGGGTCTCGTAATATCGGACCGAAATGACCGTGACATCGCTACATGGACGAACGACCGGCGCAGGACGAGCTGACGGATGACTCCAGGGCTATGTCTTACTAATAACCTTGGAAGATTCGGCCGAAGACATTTGGGACGCAACAGTCTCACGGCCGAGAATCGGTGGAATGGACGAATGTTGCGGAGGACGAACGGCGGAGGAACGTCGGGTGAGTGGCGGACCAAGGGCGGATGAGTTGCGGATGAAAGGCCCGATGCACGAGACAACAGTAAAAGTACTTGAAAACAGGAACGTTCAGATATTTACCACATGTGACTCAAGTGTTGTTAACAAGCCTCTAAAGGTAATGTTCTTGTTCTTTATTTGAATATCGCCAACAACGATAACATTGAACTCGAACTACAGAAAGCTCTCGACATTGTGAAATCCTTCAAGTTGTGCACATTCGTCCGTGTCCGTTCGGAGCCCGCCCGCCCGCCCGCCTGACCAGGACCAAAGCCGGAGTGGATTACCAATACGGAATTGTTCGAACAAAAGGACCGTGGGAGTGGCACATGGACTAATAGAGTAGTCATTGTCGTAAAGAAATGATTTGCCAAGATGCGTGTCCAGCTTGCCCAAAAGCAACGCCTTACCTGGATCCGACCTGAAAATCCATTTGTCTTACTCAGATCCGTTGGAATCCGTCCGGAATTTGGGACGATGACTCCAACCGTTGGCTGGTCTCGGGAATCGTGCTCTGCCCGGGGAATACGTCCGATATCTTGCCTCTAGCACTTGAGTATTGTGACTTTAGAAAGGTACTTGGTATCATAATTCTTGGCCACAATACTTGGCTTCAAATGTCGGTCCCTGTCTTTGGTGTCTGCTTGAAGGAAATATGACGGATCAATATCTGGATGCGTACATCCGGTCTGGCAAGTTGTCAACGGCTCTCATATCTCTATGCGTTTAATCTAGAGCCCCGTTTCTTGGTCGTCCCGGGCGTACTCACTTCGCCGTCGGTCAGGTGGAAGGCGGACCCTCGGTGTCTCACTGCATTTGGCGGGATTATACTGCCTCTGTAAATCCGACATCTATCGTCCGTGTAAACGTGCTATTTGACAAAAGCCCATGCCTAGCCCTGCGAGCGCTCCTGCGCCTTCCCATCTATTGTGGTCCATGTAGCATCATCCCATGTTCCATTCTTCCAGCCACAATGGACGGTGATTCAACAAGAAGTCATAGCACCAAAGTGCCAACAACGGCCAGCTCCATGGAGACGATCCAGGTCGACATGCCGCGCTACTCCGGCAGCTCCAAAGTCACCGGGTCCGACTGGGACGGTTTCGTCATCGGCGAGAAGCCGAGCCAGGGTTCTCTCCACGGCCTGCTCGATGCTGCGTTCGATGCTCCGTTCGATGTCCCGTTCGATGCCCCGTTCGTCGAGCCGACTCCGACCCAGGAGCGTGAGGCTGCCGGTGAGGCCGCCGAGGCAGACCAGAACTATCCCAGCGGCCTCAAGCTCACCATAATCATGCTTGGTCTGGAGCTCGCCGTGCTCTGCGTCGCCCTCGACAACACAATCGTCGCCACGGCGATCCCCAAGATCACACAACAGTTCCACGCGCTCGACGACGTCGGCTGGTATGGTTCGGCGTATCTGTTGACCCTGTGCGCCTTCCAGCTCTTTTTCGGCCGTCTCTATCAGCGCTTCAGCGTAAAGTGGGTCTTTCTCGCCTGCCTCTTCATCTTCGAGCTTGGGTCTCTCATCTGCGGCGTTGCCCCCAGCTCCACGGCCCTCATCGTCGGCCGTGCTGTTGCAGGGGTGGGCGCTGCGGGCATCTTCTCGGGCGCGCTGATCATCATCGCCTTTTCGACGCCCCTCGAGAAACGAGCCATCTACACCGCTCTTGTCTCAGCCGTATTTGGAATCGCCAGCGTTGTCGGCCCGCTGCTCGGTGGCGTCTTCACCGACAAGGTCACCTGGCGCTGGTGCTTCTACGTCAACCTCCCCTTTGGCGGCGCGACAGCCGTGGCGCTCGTCTTCTTCCTCGACTCGCCCCAGCGCGAAGCGCAGCCCAGAGTGAACGAGACACTGCGCCAGAAGGTCATGCACTTCGACCCCATCGGCAACCTGATCTTCCTCCCCTGCATAGTGTGTATCCTGCTGGCGCTGCAGTGGGGCGGGACGACGTACCCGTGGAGCGACGCCCGCATCGTGGCCCTGCTGGTGCTCTTCGGCGTGCTGCTCATCGCCTTCGTGGGCGTGCAGTTCTGGATGGGCGAGGACGCGACGGTGCCGGTGCGCATCGCACGGCAGCGCAGTGTGGGCAGCGCCGCAGTCTTTACGGCCTGTGTGGGCGCTGCCTTCTTCACCATGGTCTACTACCTGCCGATCTGGTTCCAGGCCATCAGGGGTGCGTCGGCCACCGACTCGGGAATAGACACCCTGCCCATGATGATCTCCACCACCGTCGGCAATATTATAGGGGGCGCCTTTGTGTCCATCACGGGCTACTACACGCCCATGATGTACGCGCTGCCGCCGCTCGCGTCCGTCGGCGCCGGGCTCATGACAACCTGGACGATCGACGTGTCCACCGGGCAGTGGATCGGCTACCAGATCCTGTTTGGGCTGGGCATCGGCCTTGGGATGCAACAGGGCATGGTGGCTGCGCAGGCGTCGCTACCGCTTGCTGACACGGCCATTGGCACCGCGCTCCAGGTCTTTGCGCAGATGTTTGGCGGCAGCTTGTTTGTCAGCGTTGCCCAGAACGTCTTCATCACCGGCGCCCTCAAGGGGCTGGCCACCGTTGAAGACCTCGGCATGACGCCCGAGGATGTTGTCAACGCCGGTGCCACATCCCTGAACAAGCTGTTTGGTGACGATCCGTTGCTGCTGGCCGAGGTCAAGTTGCAGTACCATTACGCTGTCATTTGGACCTTCCGCGTCGCGCTGGTCATGTCGTGTTTGAGCGTGTTGGGGGTCATTTTTGTGGAGTGGAGAAGCGTCAAGGGCAAGAAGATTGAGATGGTGGCGGCATAGCCTGAGTTGAGGGTGTCGGAAGCGCATATTTACCTAGGTATCTTTTCTTGTTGGAGTCTGCATAAACATGTCGCGATCTGGAAGCCAAGTAGCAGTCAAGGAAATTTGTTGTTATTGCTTAGGTAGTTGTTGGAGGCGCCACGAGCATGGTCTCTCCTTCCCAATATATCACCACTCAAACCATACCGTGCCGGGGGAGGGTTATTTCAGAGGCGGTCGCTACCTAGGTACCTACATAGGGTAGGTATGGCCTAATCGTCTACTTCCTCTCTGAAGGGGCCTCGGGGCGCGCCTTCAGGTTTCTAGATCCTCGACTGTTAGGCTTCTAATTGCGATTGGCTATGTTTTCTAACAAATGGACGCGGAGCAGAAATTGTTGTGGAGAGATTAGGTAGGGTAGGTACATGTTAGCCCTAAGGAAGGGAAGGAAGGAAGGGAAGGAAGGAAAGGAAAGGAAAGGGAAGGAGGGATAGCACTTTCCTTCTTGAAGCCGAGTTTACCACCTTCCTTCCTCCAGGTACAACATCACCAAATCGTTCCCCCAACGCACGGTATGAAATCCCCAGCTTTGATCCTTCAGTTGATAAAACTTCTGCCTGTCAATGTTTTAGGTCAAATTGTCTCAGAAGCTAGATTACCTAGGTATGATTTCCCGGCCTCCCAACCTTTTTCAATCGTGAGCTTGCTCTTTCATGTTTGACCAACGACCGATTGCCAGAATTTCTCACACGGAGACAGATGCGAAAGCACAAAACTCTCGAATTTGTCTTTTGACCACCAAAGTACTAGCTACAATTGTTTGCTGGACTATGAAGCCATCAGCAGCGTGGCAAACAACGTTTGTGGTCAGGTATTGAAATATCTCGTTCGCTTGTTCAAACTCTAGTCCCAACCATATTACCTCGTTCTCAACCTTTCAAGGGATTTGCCCTTGAAATCTCAGAAATGACTTCTTGTGATGTTTGAGTAAAGCAGGAAAAAAAATCAAGAGGTCCGTGTTTCGGGGTTGCATGCCATAGGATCTGTCTCTTTGGCCCGTGCCGGTACCTTTGCAGGGGCTTGCAGAGCTGATCCTGTTATTACCACTGTGCAGCCCCCACCTCCTTTGTCTCAGTCCCAGCCCGTCATCCTGGAAATCCGAAGTCTTACTTCATACTCCGGGACCGGCCCATTTCGGCCGAAATTCGGCCGCCGAAGAGAACACAAATGGAGACGCACTTCGTCCCAGCTGAAGTGGTGATTGGATGGCTGGTCGTGAGGAAAATATAAAGATAGATCGTCCTTCGGTCCTTCGTCGCGGCGGTGAGCCCGGGCGTGGTTGACAGCGCGGGCTGGCGGAGGCCGAGGTTAAGGGCCTCTCTCGTATGATGTGGACGTGCTGTGCTCGCACTTGAGTCGCAAGGTCGAAGGAGGGAGGGAGGGATGGGGGGCTGGGCGCGGGTTGAAGTGTGGGGCCAACGAATAAGGAAGACGGAAGGTGGGAGAAGATACTAAGCACTAACGACATGAGTTCTTTATACGGGTGGGAAGGGACAGCAAGATGATCAGCATTTTGCTAGCCTTGCTGGGCAGAAGCAGTAAGAAAAGAGAACGGAAGGGTGCGGCGCACGTGAATGAAGTGTTTCTTTGGTAGACACTATGTCTGGGATTGAGCACTACACACTCTAAATCATTGAGCGGAGAGCACAACCCGCATGGAAATGTAGATGATGTTTTCGTCTAAGTGCAATTGCGATAGACACTGGTTGAGGTTTGAGATCAAGATAGGCTGATACGTTATTGTGCGACACTCTTACATAACCACGGATTAGGTACAAAAATGGCATGCAAATAAGGTTGGAGTTAATTCCGAGCCAAGAATCTATCAGGCGTGAGCTTCCGCAACCTTAATCTTGGGAACATGGGGGCAGACAGAGAGAAAGTCGGCTCCTTCGCCGGGAGCGCTACCTGGGGCCCGGCCGCGCGTTTCGTTTGTGGCTAATGGTCCCTGATGGGGAAGGGATCTCCGAATCTTTTCTCATCCTTGTTCCAAGGTTCCTCCGATCTTCTCTCGAGCGGGACAAGACCGTTGGTTGCAGGATCACGGCAGAGCGAGAAGGATCCGACACTACGGGTGTACCCACTTTCCCGCAGTTGCTGACCCACTCCCCTCTCCCACTCTCACAGCCGCGGTTGTACTGTACATGTACTTTGTTGAACATGAACTGTCAGCGGGTCGAAGACCGCCCGGGCCTGCTTCCGCTAGCGATTGTGTACCAGCGTTGCAGTAAGCATTGATACTACTCACACTACAATGGTACTGTATCTTGTTGGCCTGTGGAGATCGGCCCGGGGAGGAACTCGGTCAGCTTGGGCAGAAGAGTGATTCTACTGGCTCGGTCTAGTTGTTGACCCCGATCGTGACGAGGCTGTAAATTGGACTGACTCCCAGGGGAAGGGTGGGTGGAGATTGATGGCTACTTGGTCGAATAATGACAAAACTGAGAGAACGCAAGATGGAGTGACTGCTCAAGGTAATTTTGATCAGCCTGGTCCTTTCGTGGCATCATTTTCTTTACCCGTGTGCAAATACGACGACGAGGATTTGGAAAGACGACGCTAGGACGCTCGTGAATACTGCTATTCAACTGTCTAAATTCCACACAAGCCTTCCTGCTTTTGTGTCGTGATATCAATGTCAAGTCTAGTCCCTGTGCCCATGGGCCGTGGCGTGCAAACCTGAACCCTTGCCCGTACACCGTCAAAGCCAAGATAAACAAAAACAAAATACAATCGCCGCCATCCCGATACAATCTTCACAATTTGACATGCTAGTCCTATACAAGCGCCGGGTCCATGATCTCGTCTCCCCCCATGGAGACCGAGAGCAGCCTCTTGACATCCTCGGCCTTTTTCTCGAGCCAAAGCCGCGTGTAGTCGCACGCCATGACAAACGCCATGTGCCGCGACGGGTCCGCAAGGGCCGCCCGCGAGTCGTGCAGGTTCCGCAGGTACATGGTCAGCTGCGAAAGCAGCCTCTCTAGCTTGCGGAACGACAGCAGGTACAGCCTCTGCCGGAGGTCCACCTCGTCGTCGTCCTCGAGCTCGAGGACGCCCCACGACAGCCTCGGCTCCATGAAGCTGGCCAGGGACATGTTGCTGGCGCCAGTAGCAGCAGCAACCATGGACATGGCCTCGTCCGAGCCCGACGACATACTACCACCACCACCGCCCCTGCTGTCCACCACCATATCGCCCGCCATCGCCGCCGCAGTCGCAGCAGCAGCAGCAGCAGCACCCTGCCCCGCGCTGCTGCCGGTGCGGAACGGCACGATCGCCTCGCTGGCCAACATCTCGAACTCGTCGATGACGAAGCCGATGAGCGTGGCGATGGCCATGATGTGGATGGGCTCGGCGTCGTCGCGGCCGTGCGCACACGCCATGGATGCCTCGGAGGAGGCTATACACCGCTTCAGCTTGGCCAGCTGCGCGTCGATGGGCAGCCGCCGGTCGTCGCCCCCGCCCCCGCGCATCGACGTCAGGAGCTCCGTTACCCCCGCGTGACAGCTGCACGTGTAGTCCCCCAGGGGGAGCGCCAGCGACGGGGGAGAGGGCGGCGTGGCCAGGTACGCCGCCATGTCCGAGGCGTGGGCGGCGGTGCCCGGGCCGCCATCGTTGCTGCTCGTGGCTGTGGTCGTTGCGATATTGTTGCTGTTGCTGTTGCCAAAGAGTGACCCTATGGCCCACGGGTTGGCGTACTCGGCCCCCGGTGTCGAAAACTGTGTCACGGCCCCGCTGAGAGGGTCGATGTGGTGGCTGCTTGAGTTGCTGGTGAGCCCCGGGAGGCTGCTGAAGTCTAACAGCAACCCGGAACCATGTGTCGGATCGGCTGCCGTCGGAGTAGTTGGTGTATATGGATTTAGCTGTGACATGGAGTCGCCAAAGAGGTTTGTGCTTGCTGCACCGTGCGCTGATATCCCGGCCGACATGGCTCGGTCTGGCGACGCACCGCCGTTGGGAGTGGATGTGGACGGGGTCACAGTGCCACTCTTGGAGAAATACAAGCTACCCCAGCTGTTCTTGCTGCCATGGTTGCTGCTGCTGTTGTTCATGTCGCTGTTGGAAGATGCTCGTAAGGGACCTCGTGGCGGCCGCTGCGACGGCGGCATGGATATAGGCGGTGCGTCCTTGTGAGTCCGTCGCGACAGGCCATAGACGCATTCGACTCCGTTGCGTTCGCACCGCGCGCACGTCGGCTTGCGCTGGCTGCACCGGACTTTGGACTCATTGCAGGCGTTGCAAGAGGCTCGTAGCCGGATCGTCTTCCCGTCGATCCCCATTGAGCCTTCAAGGTTGAGCTTTAGCTGGTCGGTAGTACTGGTATCCTGGGTGCTGTATTATTTTCCTCTTGTGTGTCAGGATTTGGTAAGCATTATGATTATATTGGCAGAAGTTCCTGACACTCGTGGAGTGTAATGGTGTGTTGTATATGACCTTTATGTTTCTCCCCCCGTTGGGCTTCTAGCGGGGACCGCGTCGATGGCCTCGACCGATCGGTTCGGCACCGAACAGGCGGTACATGGATAGAAAACACCTGATAGCCCAGGTCGATATTGGCTTGGGTCACTGCAAATCATCAATGATGCATTGTGTGCTATGCTAATCTTCCACTGGCGAAGGATGCATGCTTTGCTGACAGGATGAGACCCGATTGGAAAACTTCATCCCCCGAGCTCAGAAGCAGCCTCTCTTCGGCCTTCATGATAGGATCGGCCCAGGCGGGAGGCACTGGCAGGCACTTCTCGACGGTGGACCTGCACATGGCTGCATGGGGCGCTTGCATGTGCTCTCTAGGCAGTGCAGGGACTTGCATACGTGGATACTCGGTCCTGAGAAGTGAGAACCACGGTACAGTCAGACCCCCGTCAGCAAGACCAGACACTTTTGTACGACTTTCGCTCTGTCCGCCTCTTGATAAGCAGACGCCGAGACATGGCGGAAGGTGCCGCCTCATGGGTCAACAAAGCCCTTGTGGGATTTAGTCTTTGAGGCTCGGCCCCCTAAGTACCGTAATTCTCCGTTGTAAGGCTCCCGCGAGTAACATTTGAACCCAATCTGACTGCCCACCACCCTTGACGATGGTATCCCACGTACCTGTACATGTAGACTATTCACCAGGCCATAACACTTAAAAGAGTGAGGGATCTTCACAGGCATCAATATGACCTGTCAATCTGAATAATTGGCACATGGCCCCATTATTCGGTTGTCGACTGTGACGCAATCAAGGCTGTCGTCTGATCGCAATGGCTTGGCAGAATTTGTGGCGTTTCTGATATCCTCAATCTGCACATGGTAACAGCGACTAAGCTTCCCAGATATTCTGCTCCAATACGGATATCTGGGGGTTCACAACCTGCAAGCGTTCCAAGATTCTCAAGATTTCTCAGCGCCCTGCAGCACGAACTGATTATGAATCGTGTCAGCCGAACATGAACACAATCTACGATGCTCGCCGATTGTTCAATCGTACACCACCCAGTGAGAGCACGTGCATTATTCGCTCCATTTGTTTACTTGGCGTGGGAGACGGGGGCACCACGTTGTTGACATGGTGTTTCACGGCAGATGGGAGGTTGCAAGCTGAACGGTCAAACCTAGTGGAAGGCTGCGTTTCCTTGTCTGTGTGATGAATTTGTATCACTCCACTAGGCTACACCGTCCCAATCCGGCCTTTCCCATACTACGTGAACACATCCACCCCCATCCCAGAAATGTCTCTCTGCCAGGATGCCTTTGCCAGGAAGTGGCCGCAGGTTGGCGGGGCTCAGCCGCCTGGGCCCTCCGCTACAGGACAGGGTCTTGGCTCACACGAGGTGATTCGACAAACTACCGCCTTTGGTTGCGTGCATATCTGTGCCCCAGGCGCCATTGATGTTCATTGCTTCGGGACCCGACATGAGGGCTAGTCAGCTGACAACCGTCACGGCGGCCGCAGATTATAGCCAGCGGCTAATTGCAATCTTGGCTCCCTTGAGCGCAGTTGGGATGCGTTCCTCTTTCGATATAAGAATATTTATGTCCGTAATCATAATGATAGGATTTTATGAGCTGAGCCGCAAAGATGTATCATGTATCATGGCCAACCGTTGCTGAGACTTGCGGCTGAGCAAGAACCATCATAGCGTCGTCGTCTCCGATGGGTAACAGACATCGGAAGCAGTGTGGAGCCTTGTAGTTGTGATTCTTCACACATGATGAGGCCGATAAGGCCATCGGGCCGTTTTCTGACGACAATCGTGATGTTCGCCACTGCCGCGTGTCCTCTTTTCCTGAGCAGATGGGCGGAGGTCAGCGAAATCGATCCTACCTGTGCTGTGTGTTCAGCCCAGTACGTCAAGCTTATCGTGAACCAAATTTTTTCACGATTTCTGGTCTTCCAGAAGGAACAGACATATTGGCTGGATTGGTAAGAATATACGAGCATGTTGAAAATCGGGTCAATGAGGAGGGGGAATAATGGAAACAAGCTCTAGATCGATTTCCAAGACGACGACTTTAGGCATAATGTTTTCAAGATTTTGACAGAGCTCTTAGACAGAACCCTTCAAAATAATTTCATGTCACTACAGCTTCGACCTTGAACAGCAGTCCCGTGATAGATTCTGATATGAGGATCAAAATGATCGCGCAGTCTCAGATTCAAGGCGGCAGGGGCAAAGGTACTGGATTCAGCGTCCAACCTCGTCTAATGCTACCGGATTGAGAGTTGTGCAATCTGGGCTACTACAACTGCTAGAATGGAGTAGTGTGTTTCTATCTGGTTCAGGATACATGCAACTTTTTTTTTGGGGGGGGGGGGGGAGGATTGACCCGGCCCCAGACTTTTTGAGTTATCGGAAGCCCTGGAGGCGTCGCAATGTCTACTCTGTGACACCGTGACCATCAATCCCTCCTAGTACCTTACCACCAACCTCGACCGGCTTTGATTCTAGCGTCACAAACAACATACGGCCCCACTCCGTCTGGCTCTTGTTCTTCCACAGGTGATTCGTCCCCCTCTGGATGGCCACGTCGCTCTTCTTCAGAGTCCTGGTCTCCCCAGAATCCAAGATGAGCTCAATCTCCCCTTCCAGCACGACACCGTAGTCAAGGCTCTGCGTCCTGTGCATCATGCTCTCACCGCCAGGCTTCATGTCTACAATGCGCATGACGGTGCCGCCGGGGAGGAAGATCCCAGGGGGAGAAGACAGGAACGATGAGTAAGTGGCAATGTCGGACTCACCCGCGAAGTCGGCGGGGATGCTCGAGGTGGCATAGCCGAGGTGGAATTTCGACTTGCCGCCGACGACAACGGCGGGCAGGGGGTCAGGGATGCTGGTGTTAAAGACGGAGAGACCGCTAGCGTTGTGGTCCGTGATGTAGCGGTTGGGTGTTCTGAGATCAGGGGTTTCTTGATCCTGTGACTGTGCCATTTTGATTTTCTGTTGTGAAGGTTGGGAAGTGATTCGATTCTTGAAAATGATGGTGGTTTCAATGTTTGGGGAAAGGTGAAGTCGAATGCCGCCTGTCGGAACAAACTTCTGCGCTTTTATGACACAGCTAGAGCTTATGTTGAGATGGAGCAGAATACAGTGGGATAAATTTGCAAAGTGATCAATTTCTAAACTTAGTTACAAATGGGAAAACGTCGACAAGGCAAAATGGATTGGGATCGGGTTTGTGGGTAATTCGGACGAAGAAAGCCGTCCACGGTCGAATTTTGATTCTGACCGCCTGGATCAGAATTCGTCTCCTTATGCGGTCTTAATAAGCAGGATTCTGGGCAACTGCAGCGACTGTGATAAAGACAAGGTCGGTTATTGGGCGCAGGATGTGTTCATTGCTGACATTGCTTGGTGTTACAACAGCAGCAGTTAGCGGACAAAGATACCGACTCTTCAGTGCAACATCAAAGAACATCGCATCAACCATTCCGAAAAGGTTGAAATAAGCGCTAAAGCAGCATAGCTTTCCCGGTTCGGCGTCTGAACTCTATCGATACACAACATACACTATCACTATTATGGATGACAGCATAAATTGCCGGCCAAACAGCTTCATCAAGAGGTAGCAGCGAATTCTCTGGCCGTCGGTGAGGTATCATCTTTTCTCAGCGGATTCTCTTGGCCATTGCTTCCGCCTTAGACCATCGGGTCCGCTCCCTCTCCACTACAATCCCTTCCGCCCCCAGCCCCCAGCCCCCCCCCCCTTCGCGTCTTCTGCCCCATGTGTTTTAACCACATGTAACCCCCCATCCAAATACATCTATGGCTGCATTCGCACGTTATAACCCGGGAACCTTGTAGGGTTGATTTGACTCGTGCACAATGGTGGGGGGGAGGCATCGCTTGTCTGCTTTTCACAGAGGCTAGGGATATGTACGCATGTAAATTTTTCCACCTTGCTCGAGATAGCCTGGATCACTCTATCGACATACGTAGGTTGTAGAAACATGGAAAGGCATACCTTTGATAGACCTTTGAAACGGGCGCCGGCCACACTGAACCGATTGTGTGGAGCGCCCCGTCGTCCCTGCTGCTATAGACCGCTGCCTCCCTCGTCGATGAGGGTGGCCACCCTTTTTCGGCGTGTGTAGTGCAGTGGTCACGACAGATTGCCATCCATACCACCCAGGAAAGGATACACTGACGACACGCGTAACGAGGTAGACTACCTACCCAGGTACTGTTCTCCTCTTCGAGCCATGCAATCAGCGGCACGTTAGCAGCTCTTTTGTCACCCTACATATATTTCGCTACCCTACTTGCGGTGCGAACGCCCAGAAATCTTCCACAGATCCAGATTCCGTGTCTCTGATACGTGGAAAAGCAATATTTCTATGGCCTGCTTATAGGACGAGAACTTGTGCTTGGCCGAGTGCCCAAGGGTAAGTCTTCTTGGTTACTCAAGAAAACAAAACAAAAATACTGACCTATGTGCCAAAAATGCCGCCCAAGAACGTTCCTTTCAGAAATATGGGAAATCACCACTTAGGCCTGTGCATCTCGTTACTGCTCAGTTGAAATCATTCCAGATGGTTCCTGAGACATCGTACAATGTATACTTACCAAAGGTTTTCGACGGGCCTTCTTTAGTTGCCCTGCCTTTGCACTGGTCAAGTCTCGGCGCACAAGGAGGACGCAGAAACGGCATGCAGTCCAACACCTGGAGGAGACTCCAAACGGAATCAGGCCTCTAGGCCAGCTCATCTCTCAGAAGCATCTCGTGCCCAAAGAGAATGCGAGGCAAAGAACAGGCCCGATGCAAACCAGGCACACTGGCGGTTCATTATTTCTGTGTATTCACTACATAAGCTCATTATCCGCTGCAAATAGCAATCTACTCGAAAGCCCCTGAATTGGGCACTCCAATAAATTGATTTTGAGGCATTTCGAGGCATTTCCGAGGCCCATGCACTCAGTCGACTCGAACGGCACCACACAATCAGTTCATGTCGGAGAACATCGGCGTGCCTGAAAGCAAGATTGCACCCAATTCCCCCCAGAATCGTTTTTGCAACAAATTGAGGGCTAACTTGGATGTTGACCATCAATCTGGATTCACATTCAATGTGTGTATGTGTGCGTGCGCGCCTGTGTGCGAGTGCGTGTTTTGGGCTGGTGTCACCCGGAGATGTGCCCTAGCAAGTTTCGGATTAAGAACATGCCTCACGAATGAGTAGCATCCGAAGGGCCTGCTTAGGCTGCTTGGAAATGGTGTTGGTGTCGGTGTTGGCACTCAACGGGCCGAAGTGCCCGGTGCGTCCGGAATGGGACGTCGGGAATCATCTTTGTTCGGGGATACACCGGTCGTTAGAAATTAGTCAGACACTGCATATTATTTCAACAGCATCCTAGTATATGGAATTTATAAATAGCTAATTTGTAAATAACAATCACCGCCAGCCATGGGAGAGTGTGACACCCTTATAGAGGCCGCTATACCTGAGGACCGCCGATCATAATCGACCATACTCATCACCTTGAGAGCACTATGTCTTTGTCAAGCGCGCCTTCTCTCGCTGTAGCGGACCTCTTCAACGTCAATGGCCTCGTTGCGGTTGTGACGGGCGGTGCGACTGGTAGGTTGACAAGGTCCGCTCACATTCTCGCTTGCTGACTTTAAAGCACAGGCATCGGTCTGATGATGGTCAAGGCCCTGGAGGAAAATGGGGCCAAGGTCTATGTCATCGGCCGCCGGAAGGAGGTGCTGGAGAAGGTAGCCAAGGAAGAAGCGGTACGTCTGTATCCGATGTACTCGAGCGATAACAACAGGCACTAATATCAAAGGCAGAAGCACGGCAACATCATCCCGCTCCAAGGCGACGCAAGCTCCAAGGCGGACCTGGAGCGCATCGTCGCGCACATCACCGAGGAGACAGGCTACGTCAACCTCCTGGTGGCGAACGCGGGCGTCACGGGGCCCATCACTCTGCCCCCGACGGCACCCCTCGCCGACTACCAGAGGGAGCTCTGGAACGTCGACTCGGCCGCGTTCGACCAGACCTTCAGCGTCAACGTCGGCGCCGTGTACTTCAGCGTCGCGGCGTTCCTGCCGCTGCTGACGGCGGGCAACGAGAGGGCCAACCTCGCCCAGAGCAGCCAGGTCGTCATCACCAGCTCCATCGGCTCGTGGGGCCGCGTCCCCATGGCGCACTACGCCTATTCTGCCAGCAAGGCCGCCATCACGCACATGGCGAAGCAGCTTGCCACGACTTTTACGAGGCACAAGATCCGGTTCAATGTCATCGCGCCCGGTCGTGAGTGTTGCTCCCTGATCGCGACGACCTGGGGAGTTACAAGCTGACTGGTAACAGTGTATCCGTCGGAGATGACAGATGGTATTGTGAAGTCCTCTGAGCAGTTCACGCCAGAGGAGTATGCCCTTCGTATCTCGCCGCTAGGTAGGGCTGGAAATATCGAGGACATGGCGGGCTGTATTCTTTGGCTTGCGTCGAAGGCGGGCGCGTGGCTCTCGGGGAATATTGTCGTGACAGATGGAGGGAAAATGGGCATTATTCCCTCATCGTATTAAAGGCTAACCCTTTGTGTAATACCACGATTCAAATAGACAGTTCAAATAGAAGATTTCCAAGCCTGTTCTTGTGTGTTGTGTCAACCCATGCCGAGCCCTTGGGTCGGACAGAGTGTTGCGTGTTGTCAAGGGCTGCTTCACTTATAACCGTGGTTTCCTTCGACGTAGTGGTGATGAGGTGGGCACCCGGTTACTCTTCTCCACTCAGCGTGACCAATGTTTGAGGCAACGCTCGGGGAGATGGGTTGCAAAGTGATGATGTCCATCAGAACAAAGTTTTGAATCACATATGTTGATATCAAAATGAGATCTACAACATTAAATTACCAATAGATAGCCATCTAGCCGTAGCTGCGCTTGCTGATATCAATATCAGGGTTGCAAAGCATTACACTATTTACACTTAGTATAGTATAGTAGGTATAAACTCGCCTACTACACCTATTATACTAAGGGCATTTTAAAGCCTATTTTACTCTACTAATAAGCCTAGTAGGTATAATATAATAGATAAAAGTATAAAATTATTAATTTTATAATAGTTTAAGTATTAGGAGGCATATTAGCTATAAACCCTATATTACGCCTTATAAGATATACTAATAATTAAGATATACGCCTTACTATATATAATACGCAATTAAAATAAATATTATAAAAGCCTACCTCTATTATATAAGCTAGGAGTTATATAACCTATTTAAAAATAACGGCTAAATAGTTTAATTAGCAGGTATAATTATATAATAATATTAAAATAGTATATAATTTAAAGGCTTTACGCTTAAATAGTAAAATACCTTAATTTTATAAACTCTTTTAATAACCTTTACCCTTCTTTTTAATAGAAAAAAGAGTTTAAAATAGTTTTATTTATATTTTATAAATTTTAAAGCCTCTTATAATTTTTAAAAAGCTATTTTTTTAATAGTATAATAAAAGAAGTTTTATATATAATAATATAACGGCAGAAGAAGTTTTATATATAATAATATAATAATAATAACTGCTTTAATAAGGTATACCTTACGCCTTATAAGGTATAAATAATAAATTATATATATACCTTATTTAGTAGAATATATTTAAGTATAACTATAGTTATTAATTATTTTATTTATTTAAGTTCCCCTATTAAGCTGGAATAACAGTAAGTGTCCGAGAAGGATAAAGCATAATATATCTTTTAAATTAATACAGTAGGTTTTGCTATATAGGACTTTTTATAGTAACTTATTAATCTGCTTTTATAAGCCTGTCTATAGTTAGAAGCCGCTATTCTGCGCTAGTAGCCGTAGCGTTAGGCCGCGCCTAGTCTGTTTACGCCGGTGCTTTTAATAAGCTATTAGCCCGTCGAGGTTAAAGCCATTGCGGGCTGCAAGCAACCTAGTCTGACGCCGTCAAGCATTATACGAAAGTGCCATCGCTGTGTAACTTAAGCACAAATATAAGTTGCTCGAAATAGGCGATGTTAAAAAGCCGCTATTGCCCTAAAGGTTCTGGCTCTGCTTAAACACATACCTATCCACTACAACCTTTTCCGTAAGACTACTTAAAAGCAATTATTTAGCCGAAACCGAGACAACTGCCAGTTAAGCTTAAACTACCACTTATACGCGCCTGAGACCCTTAAATTAGGTAAGGCCACTATATTCCATTGTCTAGATGCGTAGATCTGATAGCTTTACTACAAATAGCTATAGAAATGGACTCTATTTATAACAAGTAAATTTTTGCCTAGGTAAGAAGTTTTCTTATTAAGGTAAAGGAGTATAAAAACGAAAACCCTTCCTTATCCCTATAAATCGATATATTTATTAGCACCTTAGAGATATATAAGGTTTATTCTGAAGAAATAAATAAGTTTATCGCCTATAAAGTAAGGATAAATAAGCCGAATAGAAAAAGGGAGGTTAATCGTTTAGTATACTTCTTTAAGAAGGTTTACCTTTTATTTAGATAGATTAAAGAGATAAAGCCTAATTATAGAAATATAATATAGTTAAATAGAATTTAGTTTAAAAAAATATAATTATAGGTCTTTTAACCTTATACCTAAAAGGGATAACTATAGTTATATATTATATTTATTAGCTAGTTAAGGAAAGATTTTATATATAATAGTATATAAATATAATAACCTTTTTAATGCTATACCGGCTAGCTATAAGGTGTTAGCTAAATAATTAATTAAAAGCTTACGCCTTATAAGGTATATAGCTAATTAAAGTATATACTTTATAAGGTATAAGTATAGATTATATTAAATATAAATAAAGTTTTAATTTATAGCCCTTTATTAATATTTCTAATCTATAAAAGTAATACTATATAATATTATATTATAACTTTTATAATTATTAATAAACTTTTTATTTAAATATTTTATTATTACCCTTATATCTTTTTAAAATAAAAAGCTAAATATAATTATTATCTCTTACTTATCTATTTATTTTAATATATTATTATTTAGGAATATAACTATTATAGCTTCCGGTAATATATATAAGTCTTATCCCTTATATATATTATAAATTATTATTAATATACTTATAAAATTCCGGACGGCTTAATAAGCTATTTAAGCTATTATACCCGAAATATAGTAAGCTTATTTTAATAGTTAGCCCTTTAATAATATAGATATTAAAAGGGTATAAAACCTTTCTATTATTTACTTTTTAATAGTTAGCTTATCTTATTAAGTAGATATATATAGGTTTTCCTTATATCCGGAAAATCTTATTATAGTTATAATCTAAGTTTTTAATAACGTTAAAGTATTTTTATATTAAAAATATATTAAAGGCTTTAATTTATAATTAAGTTATATAATTAACTTAGCGATAATAAATTCTTTATATAAAGTTTTTATATACTATTATTTTAATTATATGTATAATTATAAGTTTGCTAATTATCGGTAGCTTATTAGTTTAATACCTGTTTTAGCAGATTTTATTTAAACGGTTTACCTTTTTAGCCCTTTAATTAAGGGCTTATTAATAATATTTATCCCCCTTTTCTTTACCTATTTCCCTTTCCCCCTTTCCCTTTTATATTAATATTTAATTAATTATAAGAAAGTATTCTTAAAAGGCTTTAAGCAGGCTAATATTAATAAGATCTATTTAATCTGGGTATTTCTAAACCGGGTCTTTATAGCTTATAATAGGGCAAAGGCCTATAAAAGCTTAAATCTTATAGAAAAGGATTTTTTTAATAATACTAGGATAAATAGTATAGATTTTAAGCCTGGGCCTTTTAAGCCTATTAAGTAAACTCTGCTTAAAAAAAGCGCTTTATTAATAACTCTTACTTATATAGATATAGCACTATATACCTTATCGATAAATATAGGCTTAAGCTTAAGGGTTTTTAAAAGAGAAGAGTTAAAGAATAAACCTTTAAGGGTATTATTTAAAAGCGAGATATAAAGCTTTTTATATAAGTAATATTAGTAAAAGCGTATTTAAGTAGCTATAACCCTAATATCTTTACTATAAAATACCTATTACCTTTTTTTAATAGGTATTAGTAAATAGGCCTACCGGTTTAAAGAATATAAGTAAGTAAAGCTTTTATTAAATATAGATTTAGCTAAATAAAGCCTTTATTATTTAGCTAAAGGTACCTTAAGTAAGGACTTTTATTAAAGTATATAAATAGTTTAAGGGTTTATAATATTTTATATTAGTTTAGCGGCGGTTAATATTTAATATTTAATAGCTTAATTAAAGGGGCCTTATTTTTAGCCCGTTAAATAGCGGTTTATTATAATATTTTATTTATAAGATATATAAAAAATAACTTTAAAATAAAACTATTTAAAATAGCTATATAATATATATATTTATATTATATATATACTTTAATTTATAAGTTATTATTATATCTTATAAGGTGTATTAATAATTAAGGCTTACGCTTTATATATAGGCCTAGGAATTACCCACCTATGGGTATTTATAGGTACCCGCGTATAGACTTCGGGTTTTTAAACCCGAATATATATTAAATTACCTAGAACTGGGTAATTATCCGAAATCCGGTTTTATCTAGATAAAAGTGAAATTCTTTAAATTACTTATCTAATTATTTAATTATTTTATTATTACTAATAATATAATTAGATAGGATTTTATTTTATTTATTGTTTTACTTTTTTAATTTTCTTTTCCTTAAATAAATACCCTGGTATTTTATTTTATTCCGCTTCTTTTAAGCTTTATAGCGCCTCTTTCTTTCCTTATTAACTTGCTTATTTTTTTTTTTTAATATAAAATTTAATTCGGCTATAGTAATAGTATTTTTAACCTTACCTATAAAGTTAAATTATATGCGTTTAAGGTTTTCCTAGCCTTTTATAGTATAATTTAACCTTTTAATACGATAAATTTTATAAAACTTATCTTTATCCTGCTATTATATTTTAGCTATCTTTTTATTATTAGTATATAATATAAGAGATATTTTAATATTATTTAGGGATAGATTATATTAATTATCTTTAAAAAGATTATTAGTAAAGCTTTAGGTTTTTTTAAGGATAGTTATAAAAGGAAAGGTATTAAAGATATTAGTAATTATATTAATAAAGTAAGGGTATTTTTACTTATTCTTTTATTATTATTAATTAGCTAAATTACCCTTATTTTTCCTTATTTTACTTTTAGTTTTACTTTTAAATAAAGGTTTTAAAATTTACTTTTAGTAAGGAATTTCTTAATCTCCTTTTGCATTTACTTTTTATATATTTGCTAGATAATCTATTGCTTTTAAGGGCTATTTAATAAGCGTTTAATAAAACTGCCTAGATTCTTTTATAATTATTAATTTAAAGGCTTAGTAGAATCTTTTAGGCGATATTAAGAGTATATATTAATAAGTTTCTACTTAAAACGTATTTTAATTTAGTTTAGCCCTTTAGAAATATTAAGAAATTAAAAATAATATTACCTTTTATTAATATTACTTACTAAAGATAGGGATAAGAGAATAGCTATATCGAATAGATTATTATTTATAAATCTAGGTATATATTTATTAAGCTTTAAATAGGTAATAGTTAAGGTAAAAAGAAATTACTTTACTAGTATATCTCCTTATTTAAATTTTAATAGATAGATTTGCCTATAATTTAAAAGCTGTTTCTATATCGAAGCTAAATAAGAAAGAATAGTATTAAGTATATACTTTATTTTATTTCTAAGGATATTAATAAAGTATAAGATAGGGAGGATATATTTAATAAGACTTTAAAAAAGATTTTAATTCCGGTTAGAAAATTAATAATATTTAAGATATTTCTTATTATTTTTATCTTTTTTATATTTAAAAAAGTTATTAATAAAGGCTAAGATTATCGCTTTTAGCTTTTTAGCTTATAATATAATGCTAGTTATAGAGCTTTATTATATGTATATATTTAAAGTTAACTTAAGTGCTTTAAAATTATTATTTATAAACCTTTCGATTTTTTAAAAGCGATATTGCCTTTAGGTACTAATATTAATATAGATTATAAGCTAACGGATTTATTGGGTATTAGTTAAAGTAAGATAAAAAGTAAGATAATTAAATATTAACCCGGTAAAAAGCTTATTTAGTATTTCCTTTACTATTTTCCGAGATATTTAAAATAAGCGGCTTTAAATTTTTTAACCGATATTTTTTAATTTTAGCTATTATTTTAGCTTAAGGAATATATACTTCTTTATAAAACGTACCTTTAATAAGCTAGAGTATATAGCTGATATAAGAAAGCTATAAAATTAATTAAATTTAGTAATCGAAGGATAAGGTATTATTAATTCTTTATATTATATTATAAGTAGAGAAGTTTTTAGTATTATTAGCTATAATTGCTAATACCTTTTTTTAAAAACCGAGCTAGGTAATAGTTGTTATTATAAGGTTTATTATTTTTAACTTAATTAATAAATTATTATACTTCTAGATATTAATTAATAAGTAATATAAATTTTAATTTTTATTTATAAATATAGCTATAATACCTTATAAAGCTTATTTTAGTAACTTATAAGATTATTTATTAATAATAAGTAATACTTTAGTATTAAGTTTGCGAGAAGTAAGCTAGTTTTTATTAAACTTTATAGCTATAATATATAAGGCTAAGTATAATATTTTAGGGTTAGGTAAGGCTAAATAGAATGGATTATTAAGTTAATATTAGTGCTAAAATATAAAATCCTTAATTCGATTTATTTCTTTATTTATATTAGTAAGAAGAGTTATAATATATTCTTTCTGGATATCTTTATTACGGGTAATAGTAGGAAATAATTATATTTAAGGATATTAGTATATAAATTTAAAGTAAAATAAAAAGTAAGATAATTTAAATATATTAATATATTATACTTATCTTTTTAAATAGAATTTAATTTACTACTTATATTTTCTAATTAATTTATTTATAACTCTTATATTTTATTATTATTAAATAAAGGTAACGATATATACTTTTTAGAATATAAGTGCTTGCTGAGAGATAATATATTGTAATTATAGAAGGATAGATACTTTAAATAGTTTTTATATTACTTATAAATAATAATAGGTATATTACCTTTTATTAAAGCGCCTTAATTAAAGATATTCTATATTTTAAGTAACCTTTTCTATTATTTATAAAGGTATTTTTAAGCTGATTATTACTAATTAGTTAATAATTATAGTTTATTATATTATTAGTTATTTAGCTATAGCTAAAAAAAAAATTATTTAAAAAATAATTTCTTTATATTGGTAGTATATTAAAAGATAGACTTTATCTTTCTAATTATTTTAAATATATAGAAAGAAACCTTATTATTCTTATAGTCTATACCTATTGGTATATAACTAATAAAGAAAAAGCTAAATAGATTATTATTATTATTAAACTGTTAAGAGGGATTAAAGTTTTAAAAGAGGTTAAAGTTTTAAAAGAGGTTAAAGTTTTAAAAGGGGTTAAAGTTTTAATTATTAATAAATTAAAAGTTATTTAAGTAATATTAATTATTATTAAATTTATTATTAGAAGTATATTAAAACTTTATTTAAAAATATCTCTTCTTAAGGAATTTAATAAATATTTTAAAATATAATAAGAAGCTAATAAAGAATAATAAAGTAAAGTGGTAATAGGTTTAATAATAGGAGGGAGAGAGAGTAAGATAAGAAGTAGGATAGCCCTTATAATATATAAAGAACTTTTAAGTTATACTATTTTAAGTTAAATTTTAAATAATACGGGTTAAACTTAAAGGATATCTATATATATAAATAGCTATTACCTCTTTTTAAAATATATCTGCTTTTTACTTTACTTATAATATTTTTATAGATTATTATAATATCTTTTATTTTATTTAATAAGATATTAAAGAGTAATTATAATAGCTATAGCTACCTCTTTTTAATTAATTTCTTTTCTCCTATTATAAAATCCCCTTTATAAAATAAAATTACTTAATTTTTACCTAATAGAAATAATACTTTTAGCTTAAAACTATTACCTTATAAAGAGGTTTTTAAAGTAGCTTTATTATAATAAACTATATAAAAATACTTAAGAAAGCAGCTAGTAAATATTAAGTAAAAGGCTATATAAAAAGCATTTAAGGGTAATAAAAGAATTAGAAAGAGAAAGGTATAGCCTTAGGCTATATTTAAGATAGGAATAAGCCGGAGAGCTAGATATAGATATAAATGCTAATTAGAGTAAGATAAAGAATAAGATAAATATTAATAATTAACCTAAATTAAGTATTAAAAGAGATTAAATATCTTTAATATATAATAGATTTAATTTTATTATTTATAATATTTAATCGGCTTATCCGAAAGATTATTAAGGAAAATAATAAGAAATAGTTTTTTTAGTAGTAGAAAATAGCTTTTAAAGTACTTTAAAAAGCTATAGAGCAATATCTTATTAAAATGTTTATAGGTAAATATTTATACCTAATTATATTACCTTTTTACTTATATAAGCTTAGCTTTTATTTATTATGCTATTTATATAAAATAAATAATAGTAACTAGCTAGAATATTAAGCTTTTAAGGTGTATATATAAGGAGTTAGGTATTTCTTTTTTTAATAAAGCCTAGTTTAATATAATATAATTATATTTAATATATTTATTTTACTTTTTGTTTTACTTTTCTGCTATAGTGATTTAAATAGCAATTTAGTAATTTAAATATATATCCTTTCTTTGCTTAGGATTTTTATTATTATTTACTATATTATTTATAGCTATTAGGGATATAATTGCTATTTTCTTTAGTAATATATTGCGATTAATAAATGCTAGATTGCTATTTATATAGGCTTAGCAATAGGAATTTATTTTTTTATATATATGGTTTTTAAATATAACCCGAAGACCTACCTTATATTTTAAAATTTATAATATATTAGGTGGAAAAAGGATAATATCCTAGAGAAGTAATCTATTTTTTACTACCTAAATACGGTAATTTTAATTTATAGCTAAATATAAAAAAAATACGGATTATCTAATATATTTAACTATTCTTAGGATAGAATAGTTTTATAGGTAAAGTTATTATATCTATCTAGCCGTAAAAGCTATAATGCTATATAATTTGCACTCGATATAAGCAGTTTAATTATATTTAATATTAAAGGTTAAAAATAAATTAAGGAAAAATAATTAAAACTTTAAAGGACTTACCTTATAGCCTTATTAAGGTATTTAATTTAGGAATACTTTTAGGCCTTCTTTAGTAAACCTTTTTTTTAAGGCTTTTTAGATTTTAGTAACTATTTGCTAGCTATATATAATAAATTATATAATAGAACTGCCTTTAATAAGGTAAAAAACTTCTATTTATAAGAATAATTTATAACCTAAAAGCGTTATAATGCTATAGGTAAGGATTTATTTATATTTTATATATATTAGTTGTTAATTTATATATTATAGAGATTAATATAAAATAGCCTTTTAAATTTCCTATAGTATTTTTAAACCCTTTTACTATACGGTTTACTAGCTTTATAAAATAAGTTTGCTAATAGAAGAACTTTAATCCGTTTAAGCTATTGCTTAATAAATTTATTATAAGATTAGATATAGGCTAAGATAGCGGTAGAATGCTTATTAAACTTATAAAGCTTAATATATAGCTTTTAAAAGGTTTTCTATTAGTATTTTTTAAAGGTGTAAACCTATTTCTTTTTATATCCCTATAATAAAATAAGTTAAAGATTAAGTAAGATATAAAGTAAGATAAACCTTATTAAGAAAGGTTTTAGTATAAATAAACCTTTTTAGAATATAATATAGGAATTTAAGTTTATTAGGGTATATTTATTTTTTATAAATATCTTTTAGCTAAGCTATAAGATCTTTAATCTTAAGCTTAAGTTTTACTTAAAGCTTTCCTAGATAAAATTAAAATTCTATTATAATATAATTTAGGCTATTTATAAAATTAATAAGATATTTTGCAATTATCTTTTATTAGTTTGCTATATTAGCGTTAATATAAAATAGGTTATAGGTTTTTTTAATAAGTATATTTATTTAGGATGTATTTACTGGGAGTTCTTTACTTATAATAGCTTTTTTATTATCTTATATTTTATTATTATTTATTTTAATCTTATTTTTATATTTAAAGTTTTCTATTTAAAGCCTTAAGCGATTACCGATATTTTTAGGATATATGCCTTTTTTTTAGCTATAGATATAATTAGTTTAGCTTAATAGAGTAAGATAAAGAGTAAAATAAATATATTAAAAGTTATTTACTTTCTTTTTAATTTTCTTTTCTTATTAATACTTTTTTATATTATTTATATTAATATATTCGGGTTTTATCTTAAGATCTTATTTTTTATAATTAATATTACGCTTAAGATTATCTTAGGTATATTTAAATTTAGCTTAATTATAGTTTATCTTAATAAGCTATTAGTATTTTTTAATTATATAAATATTTTCGGAATACTTTTCCTTAGCCTTTTACTTTTTAGGTATTATTTTACTATATATATAATATCTAGATATAGGGATAGAAGGAAAGTTTTAATAGCTATAGGTTATAGTTAAAAGGTAAGTTAAAATATTAGGTTTATAGCTATAATAGTTAATATTAGCTACTATTTTATATTAACCGAATCGGGTTAATATATTTTTAGCGTATAATTACCCCGTTAATATTTATATCTGCTAACCTATTAATAAACCTACCTAACTATATATTATTATAATAGTTATTTAATATTTAAATATTTTACTTTTTATCTTATCTTATATTTAAGAATAGTATAAACTAATCGACGCCCTTTAATTAATTATTATAGCGGTAAAATTAGACCTAGTAGTAAGTATTTTAAGATTAGAAATAAGGATATATACCTTTTTTAAGCTAGCGGTAAACTATTAAAGAAAAGTATTATATAAAAAGCTTTATATAAATAAGTTTAAGGTAATAGTACCGGTATTAAGAGATTTTATAAATATAAGCTTAAAAGTAAGCTATATATCCTTTACTTTTTTAAAATTATTAGTTTAATTTATATAAGCGGTTATATTATAAGAAATTTAATGCTATTAAAAATCCTATAAACTTTTACTTCTTAAAGTACCTTTCCGAAAACTTTATTATAAAATTATATAAAACCTTTTCTTTCC
This sequence comes from Diaporthe ilicicola, assembly GCA_023242295.1. Lineage (NCBI taxonomy): Eukaryota > Fungi > Ascomycota > Sordariomycetes > Diaporthales > Diaporthaceae > Diaporthe > Diaporthe ilicicola. Next base: position 13,323 of record JALPVH010000408.1, on the reverse strand, counting down.
TAATATCTATTTTTAAGAGTTTACCCTTATTACCCTTTAAAAGATTATAAAGGATTATTTTATTTATTATTTAAGTAGTAATATTTTATTTTACTTTTTATCTTATTCTCTATATTACTAACTATTTTAGCTGCTAATATTATTATAATTTATATAAAATATATTATTATTATATTAAAGGATTTAAAGTTTATTAAGCAGCTTATTTCTATTATAAGAGGTTATTATAAAGGTATAGTTTAAAGGTTAGAAACTTTTAGGTAAGGATAGATATTATAACGCCCGGTTATAACTTAAAACTTTAAAAATCCTTTAAGCGGTATTATAAGTATTAGAAAAAAAGAATTTAAAAGTTTATAGCTAGAGACTTTATAGCCGGAGACTTTATAGCTAAAGACTTTATAGCCTATAGGTTCTATATAGCTAATAGATTATAAAGCCTTTAGGTTGCCTATAGATTTTAATTTAGATTTTAGTTTATATTAAGAGAATTAAGGCTTAATAATATAGGGCAGAATAATACTAATTAAATTAAAACCAGAATTTATATAGGAACGGAAGATTATTAAAATTATATAGTAATTAGAAATACCTAATTATAGATAATTACTTATCGGGTACCTAACCCGAATATTCGGGTTAGGTATCTGATGGGTAATTACCTATAACTAGGTATTTTCTAGGCCTATTTATATAGCGTAATAATAAGCTAATATACTATATAATATATATATTTATATTATATATATATCTTAATTTATAAGTTATTATTACGCCTTATAAGGTATATTAATAATTAAGGCTTACGCTTTATATAATATAATAATAAGCTAATATATATATATACTAATATTATAAGCTAGCTAATAATATTACTAATAGATCTAGCTAATAGATCCGGTATAGCTATAAAATACGTTTTCTTTAATAGCTTATATTATATATTTTTTATTTATAGCTTTACTTTATATTAAAAAATAACTTTAAACCTAATATTATATCTTTAAATAAAGTGCCTTTATTAAATTTATTATAGAAAGACTTTCCTTAAATTTATTTCTAAGGATATATTTAGTTATAATATATTAATAAACCTTAAAGCTAGCTATAAAGCTATAGCTATAATATTAAGGAATTTATATCTTAAATAAATAGATAGGTTTACTATTACTATATATAGAAAAAGTTATTTATATTGTTATATAACTATAAAGATTATAGCTTATAAAATGCTAAAAGCTATCTTTAGCTTAAATATATAATTTAAAACTTATTTAAAAAAATATTAAAGCTTATTAAAGCTAAAGTTTAAAATAAACCTATCTTTAAAGCTTAAAATATTGCTTAATATTTATAATTAGATATTAAAAATATAAAAGAATAGAAAATTATAAATAATATTATTAGTAGATTTAATAAAGCTATATTTTAATAAAAACTATTAGGCTTAATTATTATTAAAAACCTCCCTTTCTAATTAATTAAATTCTAAGCCTTATAAGCCGCCTTTAAATACTTAAACCTCTTAATTATAAGAATATAAGCAATACCTAGCCGAATTACCCTATAATCCTAGCTTATTATAATATATAAAGAATTAAAGGCTATAGTTATTAAAATCCTTAAGAATACTTAAGATATAATCTATATAGCGTTTAATAGCTAGCGGTTAAAAAACCGGCTATTAATATATAATATTATAATATTTTATTTTAACTAATCTATATACCTTTAAAAGCTTATTTTTAATATATTAAAGGTTATTAATAGCTATACTAGAAAAAATATTATAATATATATTTTTAAGATCTTTTAAGCGTTTAGGATTAATAATAAAGTTAAATATTTTACCTTAAATAATATAAGTAATAACGATATAGTAATATAAAAGCTAGAAAAACTTTTTAAATTTAATAATATAATATATTATATTTATTATTTCGGATATATTATTAACTTAGCTATAAATACTTTATTATTTAGAAAAGATACTATAGTATTTAAGGATTTATTAAGCTTAAATTAGGTAAATGCTATATAATAATATTTAGAATAATAGAAAAAGGGCTTTATTAATAAGCTAGCTATATTTATTATTACTATTTATAGGTTTAACTAGCTAATTAATTAATTGCTTAAATATTAAAAAGAAGCTTTTTTAAATTTAGATAATATAAATTTTAATATTTAAAAACCTTTAAATATAATTATTTATATTCTAATATATTAGCTATTTATACTTTTTATTATTTATTATACTTTAAAACTATATCCCTTTATTATATAGTTATAATAAGCCTAAAATAATTATTAGTAATATTAAACCCGCCGGTATATAATTTAATTTAAGGAATATTTTAATATCTTTTTTAATAATATAGAGTTACTAAATAAGAATTAATTAATAATTATAGCAATTAGGGAAGTATTTAAGGATATATAAAATATACTTTTAAAATTTAAGGGTAATAATTAGTTTCGGAAATAATAAAATGGCTTTAATAAGGCTTATAATAGTATTTAGGATTATATTATTACCTTTAAATTCCTATTAAAATATTTAAAGGTATAAAAAAAGATTACTAATAGCTTTTTTAAACCTAAATACTTTAAAATTAATATTAATCTTATATAAAAAAAGCTAGATTTTTATTATTCTAAGCTTAATAATTACCTAGCTTATTATATTATAATTATATTATATCCGGTATATTAATAGAAATATTTTAAAATTATATAAAAAAAAAGAAGGGATTAGATATTTAATATTAAAATAATAGTATAAGTAATTTAGGAGAAGAATTATAAGGATAATAATATTATTTTTATTTCGGAAAAATTTATAGCTAAAAGACGGAAGTTTTTTAATTATAAATTTAAGCTATATTATAAGAAATTATAAGTTTTATCGAGCCGGATATCCTTACCGGATTCTCCTATACCTTTAAATTTAATATTAAAATTTAATAACCCTATAAATTTAATAAATAAGTATTAATATTAGTAATAAAATATTTAGCCTATTAATAATAAGGTTAATAATTTATTATATTATTAATATTAATGGAAACTTATTTATTTATATTTAATATAAATAGCTTTAGATTTTTTTTCTATTTTAATAATAAATACTAAGGCTAAACATTTATTCTTATTAGCTGGATATATAATAATACCCTATCGGAATTACCTTAATACTAATATTATCTTTTTTTTTAATCTTTACAATTATAATATTTATAAAAAGTAATTAATATCGGTAAAGATAATATTACCCTATTTAATAATTATTTAAAAGATTTATAGCTATTCTTTAAGCTAAAGATAGGTTTATTATAAGGAAGCTATAATATATTACCTTTAATAAAGGTAAAAAGGGATAAAGATAGGTATATAAAAGGGTTATAAAAGAAGAATTATATTGCGCTTTATAAGATATATACCTAAATTTAATATACGCCTTATAAGGCGTAATATACGGTATATTATAATATATTTAAGCCTATTATACTATATTAAAGGTTTATATATTATATTATATTTATATTAAAGCCGAAATATTTATATTTATATCCTATTAATAGACTTAGTGGGTGTAGTATAGTGGATTGCAACCCTGGATATCATGCGCTTTAACGTCCTAAATCCGCCATGTTTTTGCACACAAGACAAAGAAAATGAAAACAAAACTCTCTCAAAGTAGTCTCAACCAGGAACACTCTCCATCAAGTGACCCTTCATCTGCACATGGGCTCAAGCGAGGATGATAGGATCCTTCCCGTCCCACTCGCTCGACTCAGCAGCATCCAGCGCGAACCTTGCCACGGCTCCCCTCGAAATGCTCGCCGTCATCCCCACCATCCCCTTCTCCGCCGGCCACACCTTTGCCTGCTTCTTGTCGTCCCCCTCGGTGAGCCGCCCAGGCCGCACGACCACCCACTTGACCCCGGCGCCGGCGCCCCTCAGCTCCTCCTCGGCGGCGTCGTGGTCGTCGTAGGTGAGCTTGACGTTGCTGTGCGAGATCATGGTCCGCAGCAGCCAGTGCGCGTTGGGTCCGGACTTGCCCACGCCGATGGCCGAGACGTACACGACCTTGGGGCGCTTCTCGGCGCCGGTGGCCTTTGATGCGAGCGCCGAGAGCACGTTGGCGACGCTGTCGGCCATCATCCGCGGCGGGGAATCGGTCGGATGGGGCGCCGCCCACGGGTTCTCGGACGTGCGGCGCGAGTTGAGCGCCGAGACGACCACGAGCTGGCTGCCCGGGTCCGCCGAGGAGGCGGTGGTGACGGCGTTGGCGACGTCGGCCGTGTTGAGCGGCGACCCCTTGACGACGGTCAGGTTGGACTTCTGGCCGGTGGGCAGGTTGGCCGTGAGGTCGTCCAGCGCGGAGGGCGTGCGGACGAGTGCGGTGACGCTGTGTCCGCGCTGGAGGGCCTCCATCACCACCTGGGTGCCTGTACGGCCGGTTGCTCCGAGGATGAGGATCTGCATTGCGGCGATTGCTCAAAGAAGGGGGGTCTGTGGAGTGAGACTTGAGGGACGCTAGTAAATTAGGTCGCTCGCTTTTTTTCTTTGAGCAAGGGGGGCTGATCGAATATAAAGATGGGATGATATGCAGAGATTCTACACGATTGAGATTAGAGGCGATGAGTAGAGGGAAATAAACCAGGTATATTCTCCAGACCCCGAGGGACTCATATACACATCGTCCAGTCCGACGGTCAGCCGTTCTTTGTCCGGTCTTTGTGTCAGGTGCTTATTAATGCCACTTTATCTTCACGGTTGGAAGACCGAAAGGACGGACGAAAATGTCTGGCTTACTGCTTATAAATGCCGCTCATTTCGCAGTGAGCTGAAATTGAACTGCCACCGGTTGTGTAACCGGCCAGGTCACAATGCATTCATTGGCTGTATTACCTCCTGCTGTCAGACCCTTCCTTCCGGCATCCTCGTTTGAACACAAATGAGAAGACGCTGGGCGCTGACATTCCACCCAGGGCTGGGCCACATGGGCGGCAGGATTCAGGGTAGATGAGACAATTTGTGAAGTCAACTATGGATGACAAAGGAACCATGTGCATGTATTTTATGTGGTTACTGCATGGATTCAGGTTGCTAATCATTAGCTCCGCTGGGCCAAGAAGTTTCCCGAATTGATAAAATTTCTTTTCAATCACAAAAATCAATGAGTAATTATGTTTTGCTCCATTTGAACAGACTGCTGTTGTGAACCTGCGGATTGATTATATGGACAATCTTCTCAAGGGAGTTCCATTGGGATTGAAAAGTTATCAGAATTATGTATGTGTGTAGCTCTCAGCTCAAGTTCTCTGGAGCACAGAGTGTGGTTTGAAACGAAAAATATATTGAAAGATGCTTTACTCGCAAGGCTAGCCACACAGTCAAGGAGCAGCTAGGGCAGACTGTGGTCTACATACACACACGTGCATAAGGAGAGGCACAACATCGCACAACAGTTTACATTGCACAAGATACACGCTTGATATTATTATCATCCCTGTTATATCAGGGGCTGTCAATCCTCTAGTCGTACAGTATAAGCAGATCGGGCTGGCTCGTCATCGTAGTCAAACGTTGGAGGCTTATTATGTCGCCTCGAAGTACCGGTACCCGGTTCGCGGCTTAGCCGGCTGCTGGAATTCAGGCTCGCGCGACTCCCAGGGCGGACGATCGATATATCAAACTCGTCGTGACGGTCAAACTCGTCGTCACGACTCTTGGTCGTGCTAGCGATGTACTCGGTCAGGCTCAAGGTGTCGTCCTTTTCGACGTAAGGCCGTTCGCGCTGCACTGCAGCAGCTGTCTTGCGCAGGCGTCCCTCGACCGGGGGCGCTTCTTTTCCTTTCTTCCCATTGGGTTCGGACTCCTCGTCGACGAGGACAACCATCCAGACGCCGACGGCGCCGTTGCTGCCGAGCAGAGGGGTGCAATGTATCCACCGCACCCTGCCGTCGCTGTTGGCCGAGCTCATCCATCGCACCTTGGCGGTGACTCCGTGGCCGCCCGCGAAGGCGTGGTGGAGCCCGTCACGGACTCGGTTTGAGCCGCCGATCTTGTCCATGAAGTTTGACTGGAGGATGCCAGGCATCCTCAGGGATGGAGAGGCGAAGAGGATGCGCATGCTCGGGTATGGGCGGACAAGAAGGTAGTACTCGTAAACCCCAGGGAGCTTCCCGCTGTCTAATGTCGACGGAGAGATCGATGTGCCGAGCTTCTGGACGGAGGATGTCTCATCCTGGAGCAGGATACGGGGCTTGTGCCAGTTGGTTGTCGATGCGTCCTGAGGCTCGTCTTGTGGCACGCGGTGCATATTACCACCACGTCGCCGGACAGTCTCGAGCTCATTCATGTTGAACATGTCGCTCAGGTTCTGGAACTCATCCTTTTCCTCCAAATCGTTTTCGTCCAAATCGCCGGCGGCCACAGCCTCTCTCTCAGCGACCAGGTTTTGAAGGGCATCCAGACCAGAGAGCTGTTTGGCCAGGCCCGACACGTCGACCTGGGCACCGATAAAGTAGCGAACAGCGCCACGGCTATCATACAGGGGCGCAACCATGAGGAGGTTCATGAAAGGCGAGCCATCGCGGCGATAGTTGAGAAAGGTCTCAAAGTGTTCCTTGCCGGCGGCGATCTTCTCTCGAAGCCGCTTCACGCTGAAAGGATCTGTCTTTGGGCCCTGGAGGAAGCGGCAATTACGGCCAATGACATGCTTCATTCCGTATTGCGTTGTTCTGTGAAACTCTGCCCACAACGTTAGCTGATATTCAATGTTAGGTACCGTGATCGGTGTTGAGAAGGCATTATACCTTCAGATGCAAAGACGATGGGGTTGTCGTGTCTGGACGGGTCTGTCAAACAAAAGACCTCTGCAAGACCCTCTGACATCTCCTTCAGCTGGACGGGAAGAGTTCCTGTGATCCGTTTCGAAATTGACACAGTGACAGTCTGGATCCAGAGATGTGTGACGTATGCTGGCAGGTCTTGTTGAACCAGAACGTCAAAGGCAGCCTCAGCCTTCTTCTCCAGCGCGGTGTTGACCGTCTTGTAGGTATTCTCGATAGAGAAGTCGTGCTCAGGAAGGGTGTCCAGGCCATCAGTGATGGCATTTGCGTACGAAATGGCTCGCAGCGCCTTGAGGCAGTCTAGGTAGTACGACAAAAGCGGCAGTGAGTCAGGTCGAACCGAGTGTAGGAAGTCGGTGAAGCGCTGCAGCAGAATGTGATCCTTGAAGATGGCCTGGAGATGTTCCTTGGAAAATATCTGTCCAGATCGGTCCTCCAGATCGTAGTGTTGTCCGCTGTCTCCGTGAGATGGCACCACGAGGTCAAAGGAACCCGGCTCGACCTCCTCCTCGGCCAGAGGCTCAAGCATCTCGTCGTCTCCGCCGCCTTTAGTCTGCAAAGCTGGCAGCATAGAAGTGGCGTCAGTGCGATATGATGCTGCCTCTGAGTTTGCCCTGGACCTCGTCGATGAAAAGGTATTTGGGCTCATGGGCGGGCTGAGGGAAGGCGGCCTGCTTTGGGCGGCCAAGAGGGGCTCCGGATGCTTGATCCTTTCCCTTCCCCTCGAAAAGCCCTCTGGAGACTGCATGGTACTAGCACCGCAGTTAGCTTCATACTTGAAGATGATGTGGACTATAGGGCTCATAAAGTAACACACAGTCTGTCTTTTTGAGAGGGGATGTTGTTGGGGTTGATTGGCCTGTTGTGGGGTCTCCAGTCGTTGGTATCCTCCTCGCCCCATGTCTCGTCAATGCGTGAGGGCTTCGGAGTCTGCTGCTCTGAAGCGAGGCGCCGCCCGGGCCGCTTCAGAGGAATATCGGGTATATCGGCACCACCATCCTCGTCTGCGTCCAGACCATGTTGTTGACCACTCAAGCTCTTGGGATGAGAGCTCGTGGAACTATAAGGGCGTTGTTGTTGTAGGCCATTGAGGGAAGTGAAACTTAGAGAGCTGTGAGAACGCCCGGGCTGGGCGGCCGTGAGGTCACCACCGTGCCTCTGTCGGCGGTGGTTGCTGGGGCCTAGAGCTGCTTGAGCCATCTGTCTGCCGCGCCGAAGAAGTCCAATGACTGAACGCGGGCCAAGGTCAGACTCGCGGGCCGAGGAAGGATCAGACGGTTCAGACATAGCCTCACTAGGAGTGAAGACTGTTTTATAAGAGCTGTGATGCGTGGGCTTAAGCGAGGGACGGGGAGATTAAACGCCCAAAAATTAAAAAGCATCCATACAGCGGAGGCTTTCAGACAACCCTCCACAACGTCATTCACTTGACAACGTCAGGGCTGGGCGCTTTCGCCTAGGCCACGAGGGCTTAGGTGATCGACCGTTGGGAAGTGATCGACGAGGTAGAGAGACCAGTGAACGTGGTAGAAATGCAACGATTTTCGAGAAGAACATGGGATCTCCACGATCGAGCACTTGAGGACGATGGAATCACCTATTGACGGATGACAGGCGATCCGCGTCGAGTCGCAAACACACTACCTCAAGTGGTCTACCCGTCAGCCAACAAGTTGTGTTTCCTCGATATTAGAGGCGGTGGGTACTGGCTGCCGAGGTCTCAGAACCGGGGATTTTGTTTGTTCCCTTGGCTAGACCGCTGTCGCTGTTGCGGCTAAGATGCATGCTTCTTCCCACGGACCTACAGGGTTGCAGCTGGCACGGCGTCTAGAAACTCTTAGCGATGTTACTTTTCTAACGCTGACGAGCAGATGGATCATCCGCTAGCCCATTTGGGCAGCGCTCAGGCTCGAGTCAGGGGTAAGATTGGAAGACCCAGAGAAGTAGCGCCTAGCCCCGAGATTACCGAAGCTTTGTGACGAGCGAATGGAATAGTTGAGTCTAACCTGCAAGCCACATGTACCACCATTGCAGATCTCGATATGGCTGTCGCCGACTTGCGGGCGGAGCGTTCACCATTGTCCTTTACTGCCTTTGTGGGGCCGATGATAATATTGTCTGTGTCATTACCACGAGTCAATAGGGTACGTATGGAAGAATTTGGCTCTGTTCATAGTGGTCTAGACGAATGCCCTACGCATGAGGTTAACTGGGATGTTGGCACATGTGAATACGAGGATGACATGCGGCTGAGACGTGGTAACCTGAGTATTCGACGGATTTGGCAGCGCTGCTGGAAAAGTTGATCGTGCTAAGCCAAATGGAGGCCCACTAGCTCCCGGCCCGGTGGTACCGTCCCAAAATGTAATGATGGGCGGAGCAGTATGGTGGTGTGAAATCACGGTAGTACTATGAAGATCCTCTAAGAGCTAGCCGACCTGCACATGATCCTTATGCTGTGCCTTGAAGATTTCAAGATCTTCATCCCTAGGCCACCCTGACTCTGACGGGATTCCCGATTCGAAAATCTCAATTAACCTAATTAAGATTGCTCATCGGCTTTTCAGTCTTGGCATCGCCGTCTGCGCTGTATTATTGTGGTCGACTCTTTTCTAGAAGGGGTTGGGGCTGGCAAACCCCGTTCCCAATTCCCTAAGATCCTGCTCGAGCTATGACAATTGCTACCGGCTGAAGTCCCCGAGGTTGTTCTGCAAGTCATGTGAGCAGTGCTTGAGTGGAACCCCTGTTGCTAGCACGTGGCATTGACAGATGGAAGAACAAACTTAGACCCAGCCACAATCAGGTTCTGTCTCCTGGAAGTAGCCCCCCAAGGGCAGAGTCCTTTATTGTGGCTCAATTCCGATGAATGGGTGGGACATGCTTTGTTTGACACCTGTCTAGAGACTCCTCGGGAGTCATGCTCCTCTTACAAACAAAGAGGCCTTGTTTGTCAAACTAATGGCACAGAGCTGCTGCTTAACTTTTTCTCTTCCTTTTTGTCTCTTCAATAGGTGAGGCAGCCATGTGAGCACTATAGATAGATAACATAAAGACACAGCAGCAATCACAATGACACAAAGAGTTAATGAATCAACATAAGCCATTGTGGAACTAGAGTCATTAATACCTATGTGGTTCCTCCAGATATATCAGAGACGTAGAGTCACTTTACACAGCTGATTATGTTTAATATCCTTGATCAACTTTCCGTTCAACTTTCCATTCTATTCTCAATTTATTTCTCACATTCTTTCTCTATGTTTAATATGGATTTGGCGAACAAGGCTCGATTCAATACAGTAGTGCGGGTCACTCGATCACAGCTCCTTGTAAGTATCCACTTAGCATGTTCTTAGACCAAGTGGGGGGCTAATATGAGTCACGTTAAAGGATGATGGTTTTCTCCTCGGCCAAGTAAATCCACCTCCGTACAGAGTCATACGACCGTCTGCGAGATGTATTCGAAGCTTAAATTTCCTTCAGGTAAGTGATCAACGCCGCCGAAGCACATAGAGTTAGCTTACGAATGGGCTAACACCTTTGTACCCAGAGCGGCCGACAAGCACCAGTTGATGACAACGGCCTCGACGAGTGTATACGCTTTCACTTGGAGTACATGAATCATGAAGTGAGTACCTGCGATTTGAAGGCTCTGTCGGGCAGTCGATAGAGAAAATAGCTCCACACGGAGCACGTGGCTCGCTGTGCCTTCGTAACTAATGTCGGATTTCGCAGATACTTGATCAAATCAATTACATTGATGGTCGAGACTTATACATAGGTCTCTTTAAGGTAAGTCTTCCATATTCTTGTACGCTTACGCTCCATTGAGAATATTCCTTTTATAAATCTTCCTGTAATTGTGCAGACCCGCGATCTTCTCCCGGTCCAACTCTCTGAAAGCTGCTGTTAATTACCTAAGAGACAGTATAAGCACGTCAACAGTATTATCACACCAACTCACAGCAGCATAAAAAAATGTTTTGGAATACTGGTAGCTAACACTTGAATGTGCAGGACCTGTCTGGTGCCCTGCCAAACAGTGAGGAAACCTTCCAGGTTACTCTCAGTACGCTGTACGTGTTTGACCCTGACTTTTTCCGGCGGATCACCAACCGCCAATTCACCTTGTGGCTCATCAACACTGGTGAGCACTGGGTGTCAATCTTGTTGCATGTGCAGGGTGGTCAGGTTGTAGACTACGCGATTAACGAGTCCGGGAGACGGCCATTTCTCATCCACCTTATAGACAATCGTTTGCGGCGACTTCTTGCACTCGGCGGCGTTAACATACTCCCCACACCGGGCCAGAGAAAAGATGTCTGGTTCCCCACCCAGCTGGACGGCTTCACCTGTGGCCTCCGGGCGTACGAGATCCTCCGGGTGATGATAGAGCGCATCAACGAGCGCTACCACCTCCACGGCGTAGATGACCTGTACGACGACAGCCTCTGGGACCCCATGTCGGGCGACTTCCAGCCGAGCAAGGTGCGGCAGCTGATGATGGGGATCTGCGCGTGCAGGGCCATGAAGCACCAGGACTACAGGGCGAGGCTGTCGGTCACGCCCCGGGAACGGATCCGTGGCTTCAAGGGGCCCCGGTACGTGAGGAGGCTCGACGCTTTTGACGGGCTGGAGCCGGTCCAGAGTCAGCAGGGTAATTCCGGTCCAGTACGTCGTGCCACAAGGCGTACGCTCGACACGAGAGATGATCTTCAAGACGTCACTGATCTACCAAGACAGTCTCCAGGGCGCGTAACGCGTTCGGCAACGCGTGGTCCGCATTTCGGATTTTTGAGGTAAGATATTAGGTGCAAGCAATTGCTTTCTGGTTCTTGTGCGTTTCTCCTTGGTGTTTAATCACTGCTAGCATTACTACGGAGTTGCATACATAGAGAGAGGTCATGACAGGTAGGCGCTATAGGGCTAATTTATGTGTTTCCGTGGCGAGTCTGTAAGTCCGAAAGTACTCACTTACGAATCATATGAGCCCGTTTCAACTATGGCTTGATTTATAACTTGTTTATCTCCCACTTACTTAACTAAGTCTCTTCGATCAGTCCATCCATCTCAAACTTTCTTTATATGGTGTGAATCTGTCTAAAATGTTTGAAGGGGTTACCAATATTGCACCATCATATAATTGATGGCAGAGTGAGACTTCCGCCGGTCTCGATGAAATTCATGTGTTTTGCCCGTTTTCACCTGATGTAGAATGCCAGTTTCAAGACGCTACCATGGCTACGTGAAGAGTGTTTGAAAGCGAGCTTGTTTTGCTATGATATCTCGAAATGGACCAATCAAACGAGATGCTAAGCGAGACTGGGACTCGCCATGCTGCGAAACCTACTAGACCAGTTCACCAACGATGGAATGTAAAAACCAGGTGGAAGCCCCTCCGGGGCCCTGGGAGCTATTCGTTTTACTCTAGTCGATATAAGGGCTATAGAGGGGGTCCTAAGCCCCCTTAAAAGTTATAATAGACTTTTATATATTATATAATTTATTTATATTATTAGAATATTATATTATTAAACTTATAAATATTTAAACTATTAATTTAATAAAGTAAAGAATTAAAAAATATTTAATTTTTAAATTAATAAAAAAGTAAAGTATTAAACTATTAAACTATTAACTATTAAATTAATAAATTATTAACTAATTAACCTATTAAACTATTATATTATTAAACTATTAAATAATTAAATAATTAATTTATTAATCTATATAACTATTAATTTATTAAGCTATTAAACTATAAAAGATTTAAATTATTAAACTATTTAACTATTAAATTATTAAACTATTATATTATTATATTATTATTATATAAATTTATTTAATTATTAAAGTATAAAACTATAAAACTATTACCCTATAAAACTCTTTATTTTTTAACGTATTAAACTATTAAACTATTAAATTATATTAATATTAAACTATTAATTTATTAAACTATTAAATTAGTAAACTATTAAACTAGTAAACTATTAAACTATTAAACTATTAAACTATTAAACTAATAAACTAGTAAACTAGTAAATTGTTAAACTAATAAAGTATTAAACTATTAAACTATTAAATTAATAAACTATTAAACTAGTAAAGTATTAAACTATTAAACTATTAAATTAATAAACTATTAAATTATTAAATTATTAAACTATTAAACTATTAAACTATTAAATTATTAAACTATTAAACTATTAAAGTATTAAAGTATTAAATTAATAAACTAATAAACTAATAAACTATTAAATTAATAAACTATTAAACTATTAAACTAATAAATTAATAAACTATTAATATTACTATATAGAATAAATTATTATATAAAACACTTTTTAAAAACTTTTTTTATCTTATATAATTAAATAATATTTTAAATATTTAACTTTATATATAATATATATATTAAATAAAAAGGCCTTTACTATTTTATATATTTATATATTAA
>JALPVH010000407.1:0-43047 GCA_023242295.1 Diaporthe ilicicola | reverse complement strand
TTTATTTTAAAGAAATAAAGAAATTTATTATTTATAAAATAAAATAATAATAAGTTAAGAAAAAAAATAAAAGGTTATAAATTTAATATTTTTTTTTTAAAAAGGTTTATCTTTTATTTAAATAAATTAAAGAGATAAAGTTTAATTATAGAAATATAATATAGTTAAATAAAATTTAATTTAAAAAAAATATAATTATAAGTTTTTTTAACCTTATATTTAAAAGGGAAAGTTTTTTATTATTATTTAAATATATAAAATCTTTTTTTAATCTTTTAATTATTTTATATATATAAAAATATAAAAAAAGGTTATATATTAATAAAAATAAATAAATAAATATATTATTATTAAAACCTTTTTAAAAAAGTTTTTTTTTTTTAGATATTTTATATAATATTTAAAAATAAATAATTTTAGTGTAAAATCGCGTCTAGAAGTAGGGGTGTCCGTCCGGTTAACTGGTACTATACTCTACCATGCTTAATGTGCCTGCATGTCACCGTACTACAACCCTCTTTTATATTAGCCTGCCATGAGCAAAGTGGTTGCACCTTCCTCCAGACCAGTGCGTGGGAATCATTCTCATTTCATGGCTTCTTGTTTCATTTATCTACATAGACTTTACAACAAGTATTCCGCCAACTAGGCCCCCAGTTGAGCAACATGAAACAATGCACTTGAAGCCTCGCCTCAATGCATTGTTCCCTTGCTGTCATGATCACTGCAACTGGCCTTTCGTTTTGACAATTTGTTCATTGTAGATTCATCCTAGTGGGGAATAAAGCCATCCCTGACACTTAGGAATCTGCGATGATGTCGACATCCTTCTCCATATCGGCAGTCTTATGCTCCTTTGCAATATGATCTACCAGATCCTCGGGGGTCTCGCACAAGACAATAACCGCGGAATCTCCACGCGCCCCGGCGCATAGCCCGCACGCGTATTCTCCCATCGGCGTGTGGCACTTGACTATAAATCTCGCAGGGATGCGAAAGGTGAGTTTTTTGCCCGTCTGCTCCGTCACTGCCACAACCTCCTTGCCCGTCTTGCTGCGGCCACGAGACGCTTCCCCATTCTCTGTTGGCTTGTCCTTTTTGGCAGACCCTTTGGTTGATGCCGCGTGCCCGGGACTCGGTGCACGTGGGTGCACCGGGGCTGGTGGCAATTTGCCCTTGACGGGGAAGTCGACGTCCCACATTTCGTCAGAGTCGACGGGTATCCGATGTTTGCAGGCCGGGCAGCGGCTTTCCCGTCCTGGATCAAAGGAGCGCGCCAGGGGCATGTTTGGCGAGCGCTCAAGATCGATGCTGTAGCGGCAGAAGAAGTCTTTGGCCTGTCTCATCTTCGAAGCCGAGCGCGACGGCGGAGGAGCCGTTGCCCTTGATCTCGGCGGTGGTGGTAATAGAGCTCTCGGGGGAGGGGGCCGCCGAGGTGACGAGCCGCGAGAGCTCAACTCGATCACTTCCGCCTCTATCGTTTTGGGTGTTCGCGGCGGTGGTGCAGACTGCACCAGTCTCTGGTACTGGCCCTGTAATGCCTCGAGGGACCCATTCCGCGCTGCTCTGGAAGCGTATATAAGCTTGTCTACCCCGGCGCGATCAATCTGTCGACCACTATAAAGTGCATCCTCGAGGACACCGACTGGAAGTTTGTAAATCAGCTGCTCCTGCTTCTATATTTGAAGAAGGATGACATGAGAGGTGCAGAGGCGAGGATCTCGGTGAGTACCAGAAGCCTTGCTCTGGCCCCTCTCACGGAGGACCACTCTCGAAATGTGACAAGGTGTGACAAGGTGAGATCAATGCCGCTTCGTTTTCAATACTTACTCACGGTTTGCTGTAGCAAAATGATCTGTTTTTGAAGCTCATTCTCGGTAATCACTGCCAGTCGTTAGCCTTCCTGCCCACAGTGCGAGGTTCATCCCCTGTCGGTTGCATTGAAATGGCAGTGTTTCATTCAGCGCCAGGAGATTGGGTTCACGGGCGCATGAGAGATCAGCACTGTCACTTACTGTCGCCAACGGCAAACCGCCGGCCGAGCCTGCCATAGCCGACATCATACTCATGTTTAATCACTGGCCCCGATGTGTTCAGATTTTGTTCGAGCTCGTCTGGCTTCTTCTGGTCGCTCTTCCCCGTGTTTTTCATCTGCTCGACCTCCTCTCTCAGCTTCTTGAGCTCGTCATCCTGGCCTGCATCTTTCTTCTTCTGCCCGCTGCTCAAGCGCTCATAGAGATTGTGAGAGGCTGCAAACGTTCCAACAAGTGTGGAAACAAGTGTCGCTACAATGAAAGTTTTCTGGCTTAGTTAGCAAGGTCAGACGTCCTCGCTTCAGTGGTCTGAACCGGCCATCGAGCCTGTCCGCGCGGAGACTCACTTTGAGGCTCGCCTCTTCAATCATATTAGCGTAATTCATGTTGACTTTGTCCGGTACCAGCACCGGCATCGTGCTGGGGGATTTTGCAGTGAGTTCATGGAGACAGTCGACTCTGTGGCCGGTTGCGGCGACACGAGTGTGAGGAGCAGGAGGAGCCTCCGGCGATTCTGGGAAAAGGTGTCAAACGACGCGAATGGACGGTCTGAATCCGAACGCCGAGGACTTTTGGATTCTTCTAGACGGCGACTCGGGCAACGCGCCAAGCACTTCGAGCGCGAATGTTACGGGCTCAGAACTTTTTAGATTTCATTTCTGCAGCGAACATTAATGTGCTTTGATCGGCTGGAAGCAGCACTGGTCCGATATCGAAGTTGGGCCCTTGGCACTACGTGATGCCCAACCACCCGTTGCGTGATTTGAGCTTCTCTCTGCGGTCAAAATGCGACGTGCTGGGATGGTCCTGGTTGACGAGGTGACATTTCACCGCGCGTCCAAGACGCACCCCATGTGCCCGACGATGAGCCCGACCACAGCGTTATAAAACTAACAAGCGATAAGCCGATCAGGCATCCGATGCTAGAGATCGGCAGTCAAATTCGGACACCGATACAGTGCCCCCTAGGGCCGGGCCGTCTGCATACCAAGTGTAGACCAAAGGCTGCGCACGGATTGTTGCATATGACACCTGCGCCCGGCCTGCTGTCACCCGTCAGGCACAAACCCGTCATGATTCAGTGCTGAGGTGCTTCATCAAGTACACGCTGAGCTGCACCAGTGACCATCTCCTGCTTGATCATGGTTGATACCAACTGTCGCACCCACCATTGGCAGTCTCGGATTTCCACTCGCATCCGACCCTGTGACCGTAAAGTGTATGTATCAGCAATTTTAGTTTGGGTGTGATTGGGGGGACTACTGTATATCCGAGGAGACTTATAAAACGAGTGACTCACATCCTTCGAAGCGTCTCGGCCGAGACTTCGTCCAGGTGCGTCGATCGAGAGCGCCAGCCGTTCCAACTGAGTACATGCCGTTGCATCTTTGCCTTCAGGCCGAGGATTGTCGGGCCGGATGAGCCGCTCTGCTATTGTTCCCAATTTTAGGACGGCCGGTGGTTTCTCTGGGTCCTCACTCGGGACGTATCCCCTCTCAAACTCATGCACGAAGCCATGAAGAGGATCGCCTCGAACGTTGAGCACAGTGCCACGCTGCGGGCTTGCTTGGTCGGGGACGAAAAGAGCCCAATGTGCATGAAACAATGGTGACGGCAGATAGCAGAGGAGAAAAATTCCAACCATCCTAGAATCAGCTGCTGCGGTCGTTGACGCAGAGTCGGAGGTGCATTCTTGTGTGGTGGCCATTAGAGATAGCACATACGTGAATGACTTGAGTAGAGAGTGATGAATGCGTGACTGATTCCTGACACAGAGAATCAGACACGTTTGATATATAGCAAGGTCTCCACAGCTGCCTGAGAGCAGACCAACTTGCAGATTGGCGCTTGGCTGCCTGCTCCAGGGCTGCCTATGTGGCACGCTCAGCCACGATGCCACGATCAGACCAACAAACCAACATCCAATTCCTCCTTAAAGCCAGCAAATGTACTTTGGCTCATACTCAGGGACATATTTCCCGAACTAGAGCGATGATCTTCGAAGCTGTCACCGCGGTAAAGACATGCCACCAGCCACGCAGTTCAAGCAAGAACGCCGTGGGTCCACGGGTGGCCCCACATCCCCACGAATATCTCTCAACGGGTAGCAAAGCTCCAAATCAATAAGCCAAACAACGATAGCTAGCACCATAGTCCCGATCGCTGCCCAAGATTGCTTGGAGAGCATCGACCTGTCCGCCTCAGGCCATTCGCGAAAGTATATTAGGTACAGTGATCTGGGCCAGATGAGGTTCTCCATCAACGAAAATGTAACCAAGTGGATGAGGATGTTCTTGCTCTGATGGTAGACTGCGGAAACTCCTACCACGACGGAAATCAGGATCGCCGTGATGGCTTTCTGAGCCGGTGGCTTGAAGCCTTCGGTGTAGAGCGGCTGCATGTGGAGAATGGAGGAGCCAAGCATGAACATCGACATTTCATCCAAGAACTGTGTTTCCTGATGCAAAGTGGCGTGATAGATGAAGGAGAAGACGCCAACTAGAAGCAGCGAAAATGCCAGGGCATCCATGCCGAAGTATCTACCCGTTCTTCCGGCACGGCATGGCGACTTCAGCGCGTAGTAGATCGTCCTCTGAGACTGCGGGCGGAACACACATAGAGGCCGGCCTACGAGCCCTCAAGCGTGGCGGCCGGTGAGGCTGCTTTTCCCTTGTGAGCAATGGCACGAGATTCGGGCTGACAACTACATGATGGGCGGCAGGTGCTGTTTCGCCGGCATGGTTCCACCAAACGTGCCGCTACCCTACTCGGCCATTCGTGTCAACTGTCTGAGGGTTCAAGGCTACTTCGCCCAGGCACGTGACGATGTTGCCTATACTATACGGCTCATATATTCAGGGAACATCACTTTGAGGAAGTCGATAGCCGGCGAGTACATGTTACAGGGTTGGTATGATGCGCTACAGTGTACGAATTCAACGCGAGGGTGGGAGTCGATGGTTGTTCTAAAGCCATAAGCGCACTGATTTGGAATTTGTTTATTCACAGTTTGGCAGGTATATTTCCCTCTCAATTATTACTTGGAGCTTATAGCTTTTCTTTTCAATAAAACGTAGACGGGTTAAGAATGGAACTATTTAAATGAGCCTACTTCAGACTCACAGTAATCCCAGAACCTCTTCAACAGACCAGTTCCCCCTTGCTCTTTCGACTTGATACCTATAGCAATATCGTCTGGTATCGAGCTGAAGCGTCCCCACGCAATCAGGAAGGACCCATTCTTTTGCACTGTGACGTCTGGCGAGAAACCGGCAAATAGTTCCGTATAAGCCCCGAATTTTGCAGGCTTGAAGATGATGCCCTAGTGAAGTTTCAATCAGTATGCAGTTGGCCCAATCATGACGACGTACTCACCATCACAGTCTGCATTGCCTTACTGTCACGCTGGAGCTCAGTCTTCATGAGTCCTGGATGCAAGCTCTACGGCATGGTAAGTATCATCCTGTACAGACTCAGGCTGGAATCATGTGGGGTTTGAACTTACCACGCTGACGACTCCATCTCCGGCGAGGCGTTCGCCCCATTCATGAGCCAAGAGTACATCTCCAACCTTAGTCTGCATGTATTGTTCCATGCCACCGGGCAGGATCTTGGGTTTGTTGAGCACATCATCCCAGACTATTCCCCCTTTTGGTGATCCTGAATTGATCATTGAAGAAACCCACACAAGTCTGACCGAGTCCGGACGCTCTGGTTGATTCCGAGCGGTCTGAATCAACAGTGGCGCCAACATATGTGTCAGCAGCTGCGGACCGAGGCAATTGGTGGCCATGCGCAGCTCGTGGCCTTGCGAGCTCCTTGCGTCGTTCGATGTCAACATTACACCGGCGTTGTGGAACAGTACGTCGAGCCTAGTTTCCTTTTCCAGAAAATCTTGGGCTGCGGGTCGGATTGTGGACAGATCGGACAGATCAATCACAACGCTAGCAAGACGACCAGTACTGGATGGAAATTCCCGCTCTATGGCGTCGATGGCATTTTTTATCTTGCTACCCGAGCGGGCGGCGATGTATACGGTGCCATTCTTCTGGTAGAGCAATTTGGCGAGCTCGAAGCCCACCCCGGAATTTGCGCCGGTAATAATGAATACCTAATGATTGCCCTTAGCTGGGGTTGTTTTTGTTGAGTGGGAGAGCGAGAACTAAGATACCTTCCCGGCTTGGTCTTCAAGATGCTCCTCCGTAAAGGTTGGTTTCGGCGGGAACACATCGCGAAAACCCGGCATGGTTGACTGTATAATTGATTTGACGATTATGAAGTACAAGATATTCAGAGATCAGTAAGGTGCTGCAGTGCGAACATTGAATTCTAACGTGGGAACACTTCTTTGCAAGCCGATGTCTCTTGCACTCCCAGGCATTTATACAAATTGAAAATGTCAATTTCAGGGCCCAGCAGAGCTGGCTCACTACCTTGAATGAACCCACTAGGATTCGACACGTCGGTCATCAGCCGTGGCGCGGTCATTTGGCACACGGACTTCGGATTACGGCTGTCTTGGCAGGGGTTTGAAAGGAATACCCAAGTCGGAGATACGCGCTGGCTTTCCAATAATCCCGATGACTGTTCGAATTTAGACTTCAGGACTTCAGTCAGATCCGACAGGCATCCATCATAATGCGCAAACCTCTGGCTTAGCAGCAGCGACCACGCCTGAAATTACCATCAAGACCTAAATTCTTACAAATTGATGTGCTCAGCGTTATCCAGGGTAGCACAATACCTTTCTAGTAATGCCGAGGGGCCCGAGACTTTAGCCTTGGTAACAGGCTGCGAGCTTAGCATATCAATTGCACAGCTTTGCCTCGCTCATCACGAAGAGTTCAGGCAATGCAACATAGATCTCTGATTCTGAGCCTTTTCGGCCATCGAATCATGCGTGAATGAGGCCGGGTCCTGTCACCTGTCTCGAGTGCTGCTAATACCACTTCCTCAATGCCATGGTCTCAGCCTAATTCTCATACGCCATCCTCTGCCAGTGGACAAAAAAGTAAGGCTCGGGTTTGGACTTGACCCCATTATCGAACCCATTAAAAATTGAGAGGCATTCCCTCAGTATGCGGTAAGCAACCGCGCGATTGATCAAAGCCCCCGTGAGGTCACCGTGGCGATCAAATTGCATCCAGCTTTGGTGCCAAATGTGAATTGGTCGCTTTCAAACTCGAAATCGGCCACAGCGGCGCTCGGAAAGTCAAAGTTGAAATTCTGGACCAGCTCAAAGAGCAATAGGTACATCTCCGCCCAAGCCAAGCTAAATCGAGTCAGCCATGGGTTGCATTAGTACTGCAGAAGGACAGATTTGGGGAGATGGGCAGTCTGCGGTGGTGGAGAAGAGGGCTTGAATGTGAGTCGATACCAAAAAAGAGAAAACTTACTACATGCCCAAGCAGACTCTTGTTCCGCGCGAGAAAGGAGCAAAGGTCTTCTCGCCGGCCTTGCGGTTGACGCCCAACCACCGGTCAGGATCGAAACGCATCGGGTCTGGGAACAAATTCTTATCGGTGTGCATCAGGAAAACTGTCATGCCGACCGGCGTGCCGGCAGGGATGCGCCAGTCACGAAATAGAAGGTCTTTGTCCGATATGCGTGGCGTTCTTGAGGCAACTCCGGGGCTCATGCGCAAGCCCTCAGTAATGGTCGCCGTGAGATGGGGCAGCTGCTCTAGTGTCTGGAGCCGGAGCGCTCCGGGGGACTTAATGGACGCCGTTGTGATCTCTGTTCTTAGCCGCTCCAGAATCTCCTTGCTGGAGAAAACATGGAAAAGGATCAGCCGGATTGTGCTGGCCGTAGTCTCAAATGATGCCCCGGTCACAGTAGCTATTTCTTCAAAAATACGATCAAACGTCTTTTCGGTAGTCGGAAGGCTGGATTTGACAATATCGTATGCCATAGTATGTTGGATGATGTCGCTGGGGCGAGGAGAAGCTATGGCGGCTAGAGTGTCTTTGGTGTCCTGTTCGGATTGCTGCGAGATTGTGTTGTTCTCCAGTCAATAAGAAGACCAACTGCATTGATGAGACGGAGTTAAAACTCAAAATTGAATGAATGAAATGAGAGTAATTTACCTGGAGATAGCGAAGAAAGGCTTCAGTTCCCTCATCGGCGGACTTCATGGCCCAGTCTATGGGGATTGACTTAATTGTAGGTCCAAACCAGCGGATATGTTTCGTGGTCCGCCACATCAGCCCCCCCCCCCCTGAGAAGCGTGAGACAGCTCGACACCAAAATCTTTCTCGTCGAGTTCATTGTATTGCTTTCCAACAATAAATTCATTCGCTGTATCCCTGGTGTATGCGCTAGCGGCAGCGCCCAGGTTGAAAGTCGCACCAGTTGCAGCAAACTCGAAGATACGTCCGCACAGCTTATCAACATTCCGACGGATGAGCTCTTGTCGGGCAGCCACTTTCACTTTGGAGAAGAATGGGGCGATAGCATCTCGGCGGACTTTGTGGATATTATGATCTGTAACATAGGTGAGATGAACAGCTCAGAGGAACCTCAAACATCATACGATATGGCAAAAGTTTCACGCACCTGTGCAAAAGATAGTGGACAACTTAGCGCCAAACATTGAAGGCATCGTAGTTCCAGGCTGGCTTGTCCAAATTTCCATCCTGGCGGTACAGAGTCTCAAAGAAGGCCGGGTCGATGACATGCAATTCATATGGGCTGATGCGAATGATGGGGCCTTTTCGAGCGCCAAGTTAATTCAAATCATGGAATTGTTGAGTTGGAAGATGTTCACGTGAGAAGCCAAGTTGAGGACAAAAGGAGGAATCATCGACTCACCATATTGCTTGTGCATCTCCATAATCTTTGGGGTATACTGGCCGCCTTGAATCAGGTCATAGTAGGCTTCGTACCATCGCGAGATGGCGGCGAGCTTGGGACCCGGAAAGCGTGCCAGGGGATGCAGGAACAATCGATAGAACACAAGTGTGATGTAGTAGATGACGAGAACTCCGACGACATTGCGCCACGATGGGCTTAGACTTCTGAGATACTCCATGACGGTCAGGTTCCAGGATTTACAAGCGATCCAGTACCCTGGGCTCGTGAATTGTGGAAAAGAGTAGATGGAGCAGAGCCAAGGAGGATGGCGAGCCGTGCTGGAATCAAAGTACGACAAGACTCTTCGACAGAAGAAAGCACATGTAGGTAGATGAAGCTTGCCCGCCTATCCTGGAGAAGGCAATAAGATGGTTTTCGTCCAGATTAATTGGGAACAAAACCTCGTTCGGTGGAGCGGCAGCGGAATAGGTAGATTCTTGCAACCAGTAGCCGGCCCCTTCCGGATTTCAAATCTCATATACACAATTTAATGGCCGTTGGAGCTGATTAACACGGTGTGGCTGTGCTATTGCCTACCAACATGTACTTTTGAACCACCCGGATGAATGTTGGCTGCAAGTGAGCCCAGTAGAGGGCTACTCCGTTTGGAAATCCTCCCTGTCGGCGCTAGCTACTGCAATACAGACCTGGTCTCCTGAAATTACTGGAAACAATGGACATATGTTGGTCTCGTCAACCAGAGGCTCCAGTGTTCTTGTGATGGAATCCTCTCCCCTGCATCGTGGTATCTCAAAGTCACAGAGGTCTTATCGGACGCAAGGAGGTGTGTTGAAATTTTGGTGGGGGGTTGATTCTCAACCAGATTCTTGCAGCAAGGCAAGGCTGAGGCGCAGTTTTCGGGCCCGCGACGCTCTTTTGCTTACCTTGTTTGTTCTTGCAGCCCTCTTTCAAAGAGTGCCTTTCCTGTCAGCGTGAGCTCCCGTCCATGCATGTTTGATACACGACTTGATTCCTTTGCTCTTCACGCCGTTTGCACACTGCTGACCGCAGCAATGTGCATGTGGTATATGAATCTAGTTTTTAGTGCCGCGACCTGATGTACTTGCTGACCATACTCGTCATCTCAGCCTTCAACGCGTTCTCCGTCGGATAGCGCTCCTGCATAGGCATCAAGTAAGCACCACCGGCCCCTTGTGCTGCCACGATGGGAACTGACACAAGCAACACTTTCACAGCATTGCCAGGACGGAACTCAGTAAAGTCACTTCAGTATTCTTTCTAGTTACGATTTAACGCGGAAATTGATCCATCGATGACCGAAGACGATGTGGAGATGTTTGATCAGTTCAGTGCGAGTCCAGTTGGTGGCAGGCTCTTGATCAGGGTTCAGGAGCGGGAGTAGACCTCATTGCCTTGGCACTTCAAAGTCCGAAAATAAACATCATCCTTTCTGAGAAGGCAAGTTGGGGTTTCTGAATTGCCCAGATAGCTGTATGTATAACATTCAGGTATTTAGACTAAAAGAACATCCATCTGCTAAAGACAAGCCCACGATACCTGGCCAAGTCTCCAGCCCCAGAAGTACCGCGATTAAAGACTGGCAGTGCATTGGATTTTAACGAAGGGCAATGAAGGGGGGAAAATAACCTTCAACAGAGTCTCAGCAGCTGTTTCAGCTTCGAGGTCATCTAGTGCATACCTAGGTATGTTGTCTACGCCGAAATCCTTGGAAGCTACCCGCGTATGAGCCTATACATTATTGCTTTACCAGGCAACAACATTGATATCGACTCGAGATTTGATAGCCATTGTATTTCTGACTTTGGCTCTCGGTGTATATGCGTATGGTGTGTAGTTATATATCTCGAATGCAGCCCACGACCAGCCATGTATTGAAATCATAAACCCCTCTTCATCACGAAATATTCCTCGCGTCAAACCTGTGCAGTCTCTGCCATCCATGTTTACGAGTAGCGTGGATCTCGTCATATGCACCCCCGATTGCCACCACCCTACCCCCGCTGACATCAAGCAGATTATTGGCTCTGGTGCCGACAAAAAGGATTTATAACATCAGATATGACCATAGATATCAGACTGAATTCCTTAAAACCCGATGTTCTATTTGTTGCCGACAGCCGGCTTCCCAGAGGGAGTGTCTGTTAATGATAAGCAGGCGGGTGGCTCATATCACCGTCGTATGGCGCCACTCGGTAATGCCACGCGGAAATCGCTGAGTCGAACAGAAGAAGCAGGCCCTTCAGATATAAATCGAGCCTTCGGCATCGCGAAACATCGTGATAAATGATAGCCATCTACGGAAGTTCGTTGTCACGCTTCTAACGCCAGCCTTCCCTAGATTGCTTAGAGGGTTTACGCCTTGTACTTGAAGGCAACGGGCCATGCAGTCTACCAGATCAATGTCTGGCCAACCGGGCAGGCCGCGGTAGCCGTTGTGACCCAGGTTCTCGCTGGTATGCTTTCTGACTCCCCCCTCCTACGAGGTCGGAGATTGCAAGCAATCCTGGTCATGCAAGGCGGAACCATCTTTGCATGTGTGGTCCTCGCGATCTGGAACGTACCTCTGGGGCTGAAGTACTTCGCATTTTACATCTCTTGGATGTCGGCTGGTGTTCCTGGCATCTACTACTCGTGGTTTCCTGACCTGATGCCTGAAGATCACGAGATGAGGGGCTTCTTGACGGCTTTCTCGAACATATTTTCATACGTCAACCAGATTTGGTATACGGATGCAGTTTGGCGCACTTCGATGGGGCCAGAGTTCCGGGCCGGATTCATCGCTGCTGCAACCTTTGGGGTGGTTCTCATATCAATGTTGACCGCCTTATTGATGCGTTGGCTTGAGAACAGGGATGCCCAGCGGAGGAAGGAGGTCCAGCCAAGCACGGTAGATCCGAACTTGGCTGCAAATTTGCAAGAGAACCCTGCTGCTGTAGTATGAACTTGGGTTCTGGACATAATGCATGCAAATTACTGTCAAGATCTTGATGGCTACTGTTTTGCATGTTGAGAGCGTGCGCACTGGTCTACTGACCGAGGCGACAGACGCTCAATCCTTCTTCTACAAGGCATCGATACTTTTCTATCGGTGCAGTCCATGAGACTTTAGAGCTAAGTACCCTAGTGGGCTTGTGAAGAGGTATTTGCGCCCTCATACCACCGAATTGTGCAGTCGCTTAGAGCATACATATGTAAATTCAATCCTTCTTCCCTTTGAAAATGTTCGTACTCGCGTAGTTATTGTCCTAGCGTACCAATCTAGAGATATTGAAAAACAAGGAGATTTTCTACAGCCACCCTGACGCGGAAGATACTCCCTTGTGGTCAACGGTCAATTCGCCTGTAGAAGGTAGGTGGTGGTGAAACTGGTAATGAATTTGTAACCAATCCTTCCCAAGAGGGTAGACTACCTAGATACCTACCTCGGCACCCCTGAAAGGGACCGTACGTTGCGATGGGACCGTGATCTCGGAGGAAGCCATCGCTTCGGGGATGGCGTGCTGCGGCTGCGGATACGACAGCTGCAGACCACCAATCAGCGAGAATGCAAATTGTGATGACGGATGACCTTAGTCGCAACAAGCAATTCCTTCGGCGAGGCTCCGTAGATCATAGCGGGATGGAACTCTGCGATCCAACTTTCTGGGTACCACGGACCGCGCAACAGGAACATGGCCTGTGATGGAGTTCGGGGAAATTGTTTCCCTCAAAAGCTCGGGTTTTCCCGCACGTTCGATTCAAGCCAGTGAATCGCGCTCCTCAAGCTCATTGTTTCCTGTCAAACATCATGGTACCGAAGTCGTCTCTATTATTTGTGGCTCCGCTGGTCGTCAGCGTCCTGGGCGACGACGGTTATGCTTGGCAAGCTCCGTCGTCAACAGACCGTAAGTCAACGTTCAAGGTTTCGTATCCTCACTCCGAGATCGTCTCCATAGGTGCTCCAAAGAAAGCAGTGTATACTGGGGACGAAGCTGAGAAAGGTGCTTTTACTTACTGCTCTTTGAATAGGACGAAGCCCGTGCCCTATGGTGAACACATTAGCCAACCATGGCTACCTACCTCGTGACGGCCTCAACATCACGCTGCAAGATCTCCTGACGGGCTTCACTAATGGCATCAATCTCGACCCGTCAGCAACACTTCTGGTCGGTGTCAAAGCGCTGGAGACGTCAACGACTGGCGACAACTCATCGTTCAATTTGGATGATCTCAGCAGACATGGCAGTATGTCATAATCCAAACTTTGCCAGTCTCAGGAGAACTTTGACGCCCACGTATGATAATGAATACAGTAATCGAGCACGACGGCAGTCTCAGCCGCGCGGACGTCTACTTTGGTGACAACCATAGCTTCAACTTGACCATCTGGGAGACTGTAGCGTCGTACTTCACTGAGGATACCATAGACGTCACGACGGCAGCACGCGCGCGCGCGGCCCGTTTGGCAGCCGATGCGAAGGAGAACCCAGAGTTCAATATGACGTCGAGCGATATCAACTTCAGCTTGATCGAGTCTGCTCTGTATTTGTCGGTCTTCAACAATGGCTCGTCTTCGACAGCGGTGACGGAGTGGGTCAAGGTCATGTTCCGTAAGTCTGAATCTAGGCATACTTCCAACAGAATCCATAAGGACTCAGCTGACTTATGGCAATACAGAGCACGAGAGGCTGCCCTTTGAGGAAGGCTTCACCAGACCAGAGACCATAGTGAGCACTGCCGGTATTCTGGCCAAGGTTGCCGAGATAGCTGCCGCGAGCATTGGATCATAAAACAGGAAGTCGGAATTTGTACATATGAGGAGAACTGTATCTATTTTGATTTTTCTGCGGACTCATCGTCCGCATTTACCAATTTTTGACTCTTCAAAAATGCACATCTCCACCCATTCCCAATAGCTGAAGTGTGTGTGTGTGTGGCATCTAGACAGCTTGCAGTAGGCTGGGCATGCCAATAAATACCGATCAAGTTGCAAAGCTAATCTGTGTGGGGAGAATCACTACATAATTCTATAGATTACCTATTATCAGGTACCTGCATGAAGTGAACAAGGGGAGGGAACATCGAAGCGGATGCATGGCATAATTATATCAGCCGGCAGGTGCAAGACCAGCCTCCATATCAATCGACGCAAATTCTTAAAAAAAGAAAATGTGTCCAGAGCCTGTTCTGACATAGCATCCGACTCCGAACCAATTGAAAGTCTGAATGATGAAGAGCTGGCTGATTTGTGCTCTGGTATTGTCTTGCAAGCCGTGGAGAACTGGCTAACTAGGTAGGCAGACCTTTCGAACCCGGGGTGGACTTGGGCCCACCCAAAGAGTTGGCCAACATAGCCAGGTCGGCATCCAAAAGACGTTGGTGTTGGTCGACAGCAAGAGAGCTTTTAGAGAAAATAAAAATCCCTTCGAAAAAAAATTCGAGCTAGACTGCCGAATTTGGTACTCTCGAAGTAGGGAAGTAGGCCTGGGACATGAAGTCTTGGGACATTTCCGAGCGCTGCTATCCGTGGACGCACACGTGCTTCATGGAACGGAACTGACCGCGGGCCTATGGCATTCCGAGCTTGGGCTGTCGTGTCCGCCGATTTAGCCACGCGACCAAACCAGGTGAGGCCTCCTCAGTTTGCCTCCATGTATGGTTCCAGGCGTATGAATGCAGAAGGGATTTCATTAGCAACTCGTATTTTGATCACAATGACTGTCGGAAGCTTCCTTGACCGTTCCATATGCCGGAGCTCCGGAGGGATCAGCTACCCCGTATTCCCGCTTCCTCCGTGGCTGCCCCGGGGCCCCGCACGAAGGGTGCATTCAGCCCCAAGCCAGCTGCCGGGACCAGGAAAATTGTTCCCCCCACTCAATGCCTTGCATTTATATAGACTATGTCCCGCACGGCCTGGTGATACCACTTGGGGCAACCTAAATCTACAGCCGACACATCCAAGTAGTAGCCAGCCACGAGAACATGGCGTCAAAAACAACGATTCTTGAGCACCCTTCGGCGGGGCAAATTCATGGTGTGCAGCCAGAGGGACAACCACACGTCGAGCAGTATCTCGGCATCCAGTATGCAACGCTAGAGAATCGGTTTGCCAGGGGAAAGCTGGTCGAGACATATACGGCACCGATCCAGGCAACCAAGACGGGGTAAGATATGACTTGCTCACAACTGGTTACCTCCGCCAATTTGGGCTGACCAAAGCGTAACTTAGCCCTCTTCCTGTTGCTGATCCAAAGAATTGTGACAATGAACACCTGCTGCTACAGCACAGCCTCTCCCACCCCGAGTACAGCTTCAGCGATACCGAGTGTTTGACCCTCAACGTATCGGTGCCGTCCCTCGACGCCCGAGGTGCGAGAGCCGAGCCTTTGCCGGTCATCGTCTTCGTGCATGGCGGTGGCTTCGCTACGGGGAGTGCAAACTGGCCGCAGTGGGACCTTGCTCGCCTGGTCGAGCGGAGTGTCAACCTTGACAGCCCCGTGGTTGCTGTCGGAATCAAGTAGGCGATATGTTGAGAGCTGGCATGCGCATTCGATGACCTCGCTGACACCATAATTACCAGCTACCGCCTGGGCCCCTTCGGCTTCTTGGCCTCATCAGCCTTGAGTGAAGCGGGTTTCAAGCCTAATAATGGTATTGATGACCAGAGACTTGGGCTGCGCTGGGTCCAGAAGAACATTTCTGGCTTCGGCGGAGACCCAAAGAAAGTCACCTTTTTAGGAAGCAGTGCCGGCGCCGGTAGGTCTATCGCAGAGAATATTCTGCTGACCTGCAAGGATTCATAAGCTTACACCGGCGTTAGCATCCGGATTCTTCCATCTTCAGTCTTCAGAGCCTCTATTCAGCAAATTGGCCGGATATGGTGGCAGCCCTCTGATCCAGCCAATTCCTATGGAAGTTACAGAAATTGCCTACAGCGTTGCGACCAAAGTACTTGGCATTGACAGTCTGCCGCCAGCCGACCAAGTCAGGTCACTTCTGAAGATCCCAGCCGAGGAGCTCTCAGCCAAACTTGGTGGTCTGCCCGTCCCCTTGTCTGCGGCCCTTGACGGCGACGTCATCCGCTCCAGGACAAACTATGCCGCGCTGGCTGACGCCGGCTCCCTGGAGAAGGCATTCCCTGGCGCCAACTGGTGCAAGGCCGTCCTGATCGAGGATGGGCAATTTGACGGCATGATCATAGGCTTGACAGCTCTCGCTCACCGAACTGACAATCTGGCGACGTCTCTCAAGAACTGCCTCAACACCATCTTCGCAGACGAACCGGCTAAAGTCAAGACCGTCTTAGATGGCTACGGCATTAACGACTCCAACACAGATAGAGTGCCGGTCTTGAACTTCTTGAACGATATCGGCTTCGCCCAGGCCGCAAAAGCCACGGCGGAAGCGTGGGCTGGGGCTGCTGCGAGGCTCGGGACGAAGTCGTTCCTCGCTCACTTCAACATGCCCAACCCCTGGTCCGGCCCGTGGCAGGGCCATGCCTCGCATGCACTGGACATTGCAATCCTGCTGGGCAACTACAATGACTTTCTCAGTCCGGGCCAGAAAAATAGCTCTGATCAGATGTCTGGGGACTTGCTAGCTTTCGCTTATGGTAAGGAGCCGTTCTCACAATATACCGCAGGTAATAGTGGTGTGTCGAAAGTGTACATTGCGGGTGTGGATGCAAAGAAAGACGAATCACGCGTTGTCAACGAGTCTAGCGAAAGCGAGACAGGCCGCAGGCGGATCATAGAGGATGTTGCTGCTGGGGACCCGGTTGTGTTGGACAAGCTTTTGAGTGTCTTCGGTCTTTTCGTTCAAGGACCGAAATAAGTATAGATGGTGATATTGAAGCAGTCCGAAAGGAAGCGTCTATGCTTTTCAGAAATTCAAAACGTCTGTAAAGTCTTGATGAGTGGACACTGTGCGACACAGTTTTCCACGGGCGTGACTTTTGATGCCAATTTGCCAACTTCTTGGGTTCTTTGCCGCTGATCCATTTGGTTAATAGAGCATATTTCAAATCTAACCCTGCATGCTCAAACTAGTTTCAACAGAAACTTTTGGACTTTGTGCATTACAGTAGAAATAGACTGATGGACTACGCATGCCGAATGGGTCGCCCCAGAGAGTCTGCGGCAGAGCGGACAGTGCGCCGACATGATTGTTGGGGGAATAAATGGATGGTAGGAGGCGCCGGAAGACGGGAAAAGTATTTAGGTAGGTAGTTTAGAAGGTAGTATTTCATTCTATAAACTACTTTATATGGACAAGGCACAAGAATGCGCAGACCGCCGGATATATTGTGTATATTCAAACCTTCACTTTCCACCCACCACCAAACTTCTTGCCCTTCACCACCTTGGCAGCCAGCATAAACCCTCCACCCAGAACCATGGTCCCTCCCGCGAAAGCCTGCGCGCCATAGTACTCCCCCCCACAGGCACTGATGATGGCGCCGGCGATTGGCGGCCCTGTCAGCGTCGCGAAGCTGACGATGGTGAAGACCATGCCCATCCTGGTGCCCGACTTCCTCAGGTCCGTCGTCAGGCTGCTGAGCCCGGCGGGGAAGAGGGACTGGATGCCGCCCGCGGCGATGCCGAAGAAGACGGTCCACGCGTACAGGCCCGGCGGGCTCGAGACGGCGATCCAGGTCAGCTGGCAGACCCCCGCGATGATGGCCGTGGGCACAAAGACGTTGATGGGGCCCCAACGGTCGGCGAGGTGATTTGGCACCAGGCGGCCAATGATTCCGATGCCGTTGAGGAGGAGCAGGAGGTTGAGCGAGTCGACGTAGGAGAGGCCGATGATGTCGCGTGAGTACGAAGCTAGATAGTAGAAGGCGAAGTAGACGCCGAGAAAGCACTGCAGATTGTGTCATGTTAGCTTTGCATCCTGGCACAATTGGCACACAATGTCCCCTGGGCCCACAACATCACCAACTGCCGCACCCAAGGAGGCGATGCTTACAGAGAAGCTGCCAGCCGCGTAAAAGGTGTACTCAAGCTCCTTGAAAGCAGCCCACTCGACCAGCGCGCCGGTCTTCCTTGGCGGGATCCTCCGCCGCAGCCCGATATTGGCAATCACCAGGCTCGTCACCTGGATAAACCCAATCGCCCTGATAGTCCAAGGGAACCCAGCCGTGGGCAGCAGCTGCCTCGCCATCGCAGGGAAGATCAGCCCTCCTGTCGCACTCCCACAAGCAGTCATGCCGATGGCCAAGCCCCTCTTCTTGCTGAAATAAGTCGACACAGTTGCCACTGTGGGGCAAAAGAGGCAGCCGTTCCCGATGCCCATACAAATCCCCTGGGCAAGGAAGAGCTGCCAGTATTTGGTGCATACTGACGTGGTGAAGATACCCAGCCACTGGAAAACAGTGCCGAGCAGGAACACCTCCCGGAAGTACTAATAGATCTCGAGTTAGTCCATCCATGGGGTAAAATCGAATGAACATAAGCAAAGGCATGTTATACACTGCCTGTAAGACACTCTCCGCCCTAACACCTCCCTCAGACTTGCTGCAGTCTGAGATCACAAAGCAAGATGACCGCAGAGCACTGAGGTAACACAATCCAGGAAAAAAAGCCAATGTTGTAACTTACTCCTGCATCTGTGATTCGCCCAGTAAAAGTGCCAATAAAGAACAACAGAAACACCTGGATGGAGCCGATCCAGGAAACAGTCGCGGGAGGCAGGCCGAGCTCAGTAGTGTAGTACGTCTGGAAGACACCAAATGAGTTGATATAGCCCCACGTATTCATGATGACCAGGTGACCCGTCGCAACAGCCGTCCAGGCCCTCAAGCCACCGTCGGGCGGCGGGCCAGGGTTGAAGCTCGACCTGCTCGCCGTGCGGCTCAGGACGCGGCCAGCCAGGCCAGACACACCGCTGGCGCGGCCAGCGGTTTCCTCGTCGGCGGCTGGTTCGCGCGCCCCGCTATCTTCGAAATCGCTCTCATGGAGCTCCACGCCAGGTATGGCCTGCGTGTTGGAGTCTCGCGTCGCCACTCTTCGAAGCCCAGCAGATTGCTTCTCCGAGCTGCCTCGCGGCACCTCGTCAGACTTGTCGCGCCATCGTTTCTCATCGGAGGAGCCTCTAATCTTTTCTTCGGTGCTGGTCGACGGATCGAGGTCGGTACTACCGCTGCTCGTCGATGGAGAGCGGGCCATTTTTTATTTTCGGCCAAAGCCCACAATTCTCCCGTCGGTGATGTCGAGTCCCAACAGGATCTTGGCTTGGTGGAAGGCCAAGTGGTTGGATTTGCCCGGTTGCTCGACGGAATCGACTGAGAATGGTCAAGTAGAAAGTATCAAAGAACACACTGTCGAATTTTCATCCTTTTTATTGGCAGACGGCACGTTTTGATGCTACTAAAGGGCACAATATTTTAAGTAAAAGGAGCTCGCCACCCATTAAAATGCGTATGTAGGGTGGTGCCTAGGTAAAGAATGCAAAATTGATCTGCTGTCAATGCCCGCGTGTACAGAAGGATGACGGGGATTTCTGAACTGGACCATGTCAGCTATTTAATCTGTGCTAGCTCCATCACTCGGGCAAGAACTCCCGATCGATAGCCACGGTTAGCTGTTTGTAATGTGGGGCAAGAAATCCTGCCCTAGATTCTCCGGCTAGTTATGACAAACTCATGCTTCAAAAAATCCGTGACTGACATAGCTATCCGGGGAAGGGCGCCAACTGCAGGGTGCACATCGTGCCTTGGGACGCTTTCTTGCGGTGTTATTCCCGACTGCCGAGAGCCGGAGAGCCGACCTCGGCGCATTCGATCCGTCTTGGCTGGAAGTGACCAAGTGAGCCCTGGCGATCAAAGTAGTTGATAGACTTTGAGAAGTGCTGCTGTCTCATCGCTGAACACGTTGGATTTTGGTTATTAATGGTAATATTGCGTTTTCTATGGTAGTAAGCTCTGACCGGACGCGAAGCTCGAAGCTCGAACAAACCAAGCATCACACTCGCCATCGTGGACGATGATGTGGTCTGTTTCCCATCGCCATCGTGTTATTACTTCTCCGAATTTTGAGCCCAAAATACATTACGGTGAGATGAACGACCAGACAATCTTTTACACCGCGTGTAAACAACCACTCAGCAGAGATGGCTTCCAAAACAATCGAGATGAGCAACAATTATGTCAGGCTATGACAGTGAACAAGAGAAGCCGCCGACCATGGACCCTGCAACGAAATGGACGCCAGCACATGAAATCGAATGTGGCCGTAAAATTGATCAGGGACGGACGACCTTGACGATTTGGGTCATTCCATCACCGCGACCACGCTTTGGATAAGTGTCTTGCACACTGGAGCGACAATCAGCGGCCTCGCACGAAGTGTCAGTCCAAGTTAGCGCCACGTCGTCTGCCCACCATTCTGTTGGCTGACCACGCGCCGTAACGTCGATGAGAAGAGAGGTGAGGTTGGACAGTCCAGCCGTTGGGTCTGCGACCAGTGACCCAAGTTTGCAGCTCTTTTGACGGGCGCAAGCTCGGATGCTGAATATCTGAGATCGCACGGTCACCTCAGTCTGAGAATCGTCGTCCCAGGAAAGGCCAGTGATGTTGAACACGCAGCCGGCCTTTTTGGAAGCGCACCCAGCCCGCAGACCGGTGAAATTGAATCGGAAGCATGGATTTGTTTGAAGATCTCCAACGCTGATGATCGCCTGCAGACCATCTTCCGTAGCCTTTGGAACCTCGAGCATCAGATCTCCAGAAGACGGCCTGTAGGGCGCAGCTGACCCAGGGATAATTTTGAAGCCCTCGGACCAGGTGAAATGGTGGTAGGGACTGTACATGGGATCAGGTGCGATGTCCTTAGGACCGGTGCCAGGCGCCAGGTGGAGACCAGGAAGATCATCGAACTGTGTAGGTGGTCAGCAAGGCAGCAAGCATGGCATTCAAGAACTACTCACAGTAAGCACTGGATTACTCCGGGCTGCGAGATTATCACAAGAGGACGCCACCGCTTCTGTGGGTTCTGAACGGGCTTTGATGACTGAAGAAAGAGTCAATTGTCCTTCGGCAAAGTTGACTGGGGCAGACTCAGTCGAGTCAGCTTGAGCTGGAGCCGGTTGAGATGTAGCTGGCGGTGGAACTGAATGTGGCGGCGCCTGAGACTGAAGAGGTGCGCCCTGAAGAGGTGCACCCTGAGGAGGAGGGCCTTGAGGAGAGCCCTGACCCTGAGGAGAGCCCTGACCCTGAGGAGAGCCCTGACCCTGAGGAGAGCCCTGACCCTGAGGAGAGCCCTGACCTTGAGGAGAGCCCTGACCCTGAGGAGAGCCTTGACCTTGAGGAGAACCCTGGCCTTGAGAAGGTGCGCCCTGAGGAGGTCCGCCTTGAGATGGTGAGCCCTGAGGAGGAGCACTCTGAGGTGGAGCACTCTGAGGTGGCGCAGACTGCGGTGGCGCGCCCTGAGGAGGTGCAGACTGTGGAGGTGCAGACTGTGGAGGTGCAGACTGTGGAGGTGCAGACTGAGGAGGTGCAGACTGAGGAGGTGCAGACTGAGGAGGTGCAGACTGTGGAGGTGCAGACTGAGGAGGTGCAGACTGGGGAGGTGCAGACTGGGGAGGTGCAGACTGGGGAGGTGCAGACTGTGGAGGTGCAGACTGAGGTGGTGCGCCTTGGGGAGGAGCACTAAGAGAACCACCCAGAGAAGCACTCAAAGAGGGACCACCTTGGGGGGGCGCTGATTGTGGAGGAGCTGATTGAGGCGGCGCTGATTGAGGCGGCGCAGACTGGCCAGGACGACCGGACGCAGCCTTGCTAGAGGTGGGCGCAGGGCTTGTAACATTGAGCGGCGTAGTCGTGTTCAATGGTGGCGCTGCGGTGGGCAACAGGCCACTTGTGGCATTTGCCGTCGGACCAGCCGGGAGACTTGAGTTGGCCAGAGATGAGAGCCCTTCCGTTGGCAGGATAGAGGGAACAGTCGCGTTAGCTGGCGCGGTCGCTTCAGGCCCAGAGGTTACGGGCGCAGTACCATTTGTAATGACGGTCACGTTCGCGGAAGGTGAAGCAGGCACAGTGACGTTGGCAGATGTCGGAGCTGCGCCACCTTCAGATGGGCCAGGAGGCGGAGAAGCAGTAGGGACCGTGCCGTTAGCTGTGGAAGGTGGAGGAACACCACCTGATGCTGAAGTTCCATTGCTTGGGAGTGGAGTAGGAAC
This sequence comes from Diaporthe ilicicola, assembly GCA_023242295.1. Lineage (NCBI taxonomy): Eukaryota > Fungi > Ascomycota > Sordariomycetes > Diaporthales > Diaporthaceae > Diaporthe > Diaporthe ilicicola. The sequence continues at coordinate 21,022 of JALPVH010000407.1, read as the reverse complement.
AGTGGTATTGCCAGGTGCGGGCGCTGTCTCAGAGGTCGGCAGTGAGCTACCCAAGCCCGTTCCTGCTGAGGATGTTCCATTAGTTGACGTGCCATTGGTAGGGAGAGGCAGAATCTCGGTGGAGGTCACAAGGATGCTGGTCGTGGTAGAAGCTGTCGCGTTGGTCGGAAGCGGGAACGCCAAGGTGGTGGAGTTCAAAGGCACAATGACACTGGTGGCGGTCACATTGGTCGGGATTGGGGCGGCCAGTGTGGTCGAATTCAACGGCACAACACTCGTCGGAGCTGGCGCCGACACAGACGCATTGCTTGGTGCGGACTCGGTAACTGGAAGCGGAGAGCTGGCACCAGTGCCAGACGGCGGCAGCGCAGGTGCTGTGCCGTTGTCTGTGGGAAAGGGAGGCAATGTGGTGGTAGAGCCTGGCAATGGCGGTAAGAAGGTATCTCCACTTGGCAGCGGAGCGAAGACTGTGGTTGAGTTGGCGATGATGATGAGGCTTGTCGCGGCAGCTGATCCACTGATGCTGATGGTCGTAACGCCCGTGATTGCAGCGACCGAAGAGATCGCGCTGATTGGGACGGAAGTGGAAGATGCATTGCCAGTAGGCAGCGGTGCGACAATGGTGGTCGAGTTGGCTGGGATTATCACGCTTGTCCCAGTAGTCGTGCCATTGACAATGCTGGTCGTCAGGCTGCCCGTGATCACACTTGGAGGCGGGGGCGCGGTTCCAGAGATTGAAGGCGAAGACGCGTTGCCAGTAGGGAACGGGGCGACGACCGTTGTGGAGTTGAGAGGTACGATGACACTGGTGGCAGCAGCTGTTCCGTTGACCAAGACAGTCGAAACACTACCTGGGATCCCACTTGGGCCAGCTGTGCTGTTGGTAAATGGTGCAGAGGTCGGGATACCCGAGGCACTGGGGGACGATGGGGGTGGCGGTGCCAGCGTGACCGTTGTCACAGATGGGGCAAAAGTGCTATTGACAACCGACGGGCCAAGTGATGGGCCTGGAACTTCGTTAGAGATAGAGTTCACGGCAGAGAATGTCAAGACAGGCAAGAGGAGGGGGGATTACCAGTTGACAACAACACGGTGGCGGTGCTGTATGTCGTCACGGTCGATACCGTGGTAAGCGACGTCCTGACTGCTGCCGCTGATGAAGTGTAGGTGAAAGCTGTCGACTCAGTCAGAGTGGCGATGGGGACACCTCCTCCCAAGACCGTGTAGGTGAAAACGACAGAGGTGACGACAATTGAAGGCGAAGGTGGAGGTCCTGGGATTTCAGTCGTTCCAGAGTACAGGGTGGTCGTCTCAGTTATAACCGTTGGCGTCGCAGCAGATGGGCCTCCAGTAATAGGGGTGGCTGCCGTGATAGTGATGACCTGAGCCGACGAGCCTGGAATGCCAGGCAGAGTCACTGTGAAAACAGTAGGAGAGGCAGGCGCAGGAGCTGCGGTGAGGGTTACAGAAGAAGAAGCACCGGGTGGTGAGCTGGTAGCAGACTCTGGCGGAGGCTCTGCTGTGGCCACAAGCGTAGATGTCGACTCTGCAGATCCGAGGGTCGGAGTGGCTGCGGTGCCCGTTACAGTTCCAACAGTGAGAGTAAAGCTTGCAGTGACCATAGTGTGGCTGGAGCTTGATATGGGGGCCGTCTCAATCACCGTGTAAGTGCTGGTCTCAACGACCTGGGGGCTGTAGCCAGTTGTGATGGTGGTCGTGAGATAATAGGTCGTCAGGCCTGGGCCAACAGTTGGAGCACTAGCAGGAACTGGGACGGATGTGCCACAACCAGAATCAGGGCAGGGCTCAGTGAGAGTGACAGTACCAGTGAATGGAGTGCCTGCAGGACCAGCGGGAATGGTGAAAGTCTGCGTGGTGACGATGATATCAGGGGCAGGCGCAGCGCCCGACTCTGTTTCAAGAGAACGTCATCAGCAATCAGTCTCAAGAAGTTGAGGACTATCAGGGCGAAACCTGAAGGGGGGCAAACTCGACTCACCTGAGGCTGGACCGGCACCCGAGGAGGAAGCCTCGGTAGGAACTGGGTACGGGATGGCAGAGAACCCGGTAGAGACAGACTCGGGGTAGATAGTGACAGTGGAGACGGCGACAGTCTCAGTGCTGATCATGCTCATGACAGTGGTTCCAAAGGCAATGGAAGGTGCGGATGCTCCGACGGTCACGAAGACCGTCTCAGCGGCACAAGTTGCATTGCCGCTGGAGGAGAGAGAGCATACGCAGTTAGTATGTGCTCGACTGATCAAGTGGGCTGGGTCTGCTGGGCAAGGAGACTGCAAGCATGGTCAAATGGACCAATTCAAGAAGACTTACTCGCGAGGAAGGGCAACTGCAAGTGATAGCGAGGCCATGGCCACAAGAAGGCCCAACGACGCTTTGATAAGCATCCTGGTGGTTGTCACGGCTCAAATCAGTTCCGGTGATCCAGAGAACCGTGGCAGAAGAGAGACCGCCCGTGTCACGCAAAAGATTGGAAGAAGGTCAAGATGGAGACCTGAGATAGCGAGAGGCCGGACTGCTGCTCTCTGCTGATGAACGAGGGACGTTGGATGATGTTGCCGCCGTGTGTGCGGAAGAGGCGAACAAGTGAGGAGGTGAAGGAGGCTAGAGGGTAACGAGAGTGGAATGTGTGGAAGAGAACGGGAAAAGATTGACAGAAAGACGGACGAAGATAGGAGAAAAGAGGGACAGGTCACCATGAAGGGGATCCTCAATTGTTGAGAGAAAGAAAAGGGAAGGGACGCGGATGGTGTTGTAAAGGGAAGGAGCGTTGCTTCCATCTCAGAGAGTCTTGTGCACAAGTCGGTACCGCTACAGCATTCGCTCGCTTCAAAGTGCTCCTTCCCTCCCTTCCCTACCTGCCCACCCCTACAAAGCAAAGCATTGGGGCAGGACCAAAGCCAAAGCCCAGCCAAAGACCGTGACGTTTGGCGAAGGGCATGCCATCTCGAGTTGCAAATCGCAAATAGTGCTGCAGACGGAAGCGACACTCGAGACTGGCGTGTCCTTGAACGGGCCGTCATGTTTCCAGCGTTACCTCTGTGCTCCCTCTCGTCAAGGGCACATTATTTCTGACGCGGTGAGACTTCGGATGCCACTTTGTCAATGGCATAGGTAGCGTCTTGAGCCGCTTGTTGATCTCGCTTCCAATCGGTGCCTGTCGTGGTACCCGCATTTCCATTCGCTGTGCCATGGTGCTCCTTGCATGCATCTCACAAGCTGCTGACTGACGTACATCACCCAGGCCGTCGGAAAATTGGTTGCATGAGATGGAGACAGCTGCCAAATTAGATAGAACTCGATCTCCTGTGGTTCCTTCAAGACTGCATTGCTGAGATGTAGTGGCCAGAACGTTTCACGAGCCCCCTTTCATCTGTCAAGCGTGCATTCGAGTCTTGTGCTTGCGTCGTACCGTCCAACATGGCGAGGCATTCCCTCTAAAAGAAATTTAGTCTCGGGTATCGTGTGTAGGAGCAAGGTGGACGCACCGCCAAGGTTGCATGCCTGGTGTACTCGACAAGTCTCAGACTCTGAAAACCCAGATTCCTGACAGCAGTTGTTCAATTTGTCTCGGATAATATTCAAGACTCGACCCACGCATGTACTTAAATCGGATCATCCGAGTACGGTGGTGGAGGCTCGTCACGCTCTTCCTCCGTAACACCTGTTTGCCTACTCGCCTCCAGTGGCCCGGCCCGTCCTTCCTCTGCCCTGACCTCCTCTTCAGTCGACGGCCAGCCCCTCGATTTGCTCTCCAACTTGGAAACCCACAGGCCACATCCTGCTGTGGTGGTCAACAGGAAGAAAAAGCTCAGCAACGGGACTAGCTCCAGGATCATAGCCATAGTCCCGAACCACACATAGTCCCAGGAGTACTTCTTCGCCTCCTCTTTCCTCTCCCTTCTGCTCAACCCGCGAAGCTTGAACCATCTGTGGTGACTTAGCTTGCCTAGCCTCGTCCCCGTGATGATGATGTATGCGGGTGCGCCGACAATCGGAATAAATGTAAGCGGGAGGCATACGACAAGCTCGAATATCTGGACGAAGCTCCACGGCGAGTACTCAGCCCGTGAAGTCGGCTTTCCTAACATCTTGACGGAATTCGGGGCGTCGGGGAAGAGCAGTCGATGGGGCGCGACGAGGTCAACAAGGTCATGATCAATCAGGGTAGCCTTTACAAGTCCACACATTAGCTTCGATCACCGTCTGTCGATAGAGGAGGAGGAGACTCACGTCGAAAACATCCACCCGCGCCTCGTCCACAAAGAAGCCCTCGAAGAGCGCCTGGATTAGAACCAACCCCTCTCCCAGAGTCAAAACCAACGCGCTGAACCATGCACCTCTGCCTTGCCATATAGCTAGGAAGGCAACTTGTGGAAGGTAGACAAACAAAAATAGAATCAGGTAGACAGTCAGCGACACCAACGACAGCGGCAACAGGCGGCCAGCCCAGAGTGGCCAGAATTTGCCCTGCTTCGCAAAATACCAGATGCCTTGGAGAGGGTATGCGGCTCCACGGAACGCACGCCAGATGTAATCGACGAACTGCGAATTCTGGATGCGGCCTGTGAGGCCAGCTCGAGGGCGGTCAGGCGGCATTTTAGTCTTTTCGTAGATGTTTTCCTGGATGCTTGTTTATGGCGAAGTGGAATGTCAGACGAAGTTTCTTTGATGGTCCAAGGTTTTCAGGATGACGTCCCACCCGCCAGGCAAGCTCCTGGGGAACGCGCTATCTGTTATAAGCAAAGTGAAACCCCCCCCCGGTCGCTTAGCGCGGGCCTAACCACTACACCCAAATTTGCAGACGGGATCAGGCACTTACCAATTTTATAACTTTAACTAATATTCTTATTACTAATACACCGTTAAGGCTTTTTATAATAAGGGGCCACCGCCTAATAAAAACTAAATTATAGATATTATAGTTTTATTTATACCTTAACCTATTACCGCTAAATAGATAGCTTATAGCTGAATTTCGCTATAATAAAAGTATTATATAGTGTTACCGGAAAAGGGTTACTATTATAAGGGGTATAGCCCTAACTATACCCTTATTAATACTATCGAATAATATTAAGCTATAGTAATAGGCTTTAAAGGTTTATAATCTTTTTTTCCTATAATAAGGCTGCTTAGCCCGGCTAATATTTAATTTATATAGGATAAAAGTTAAAGGATCTTTTAATCGAAAAGCCGGATATATATTTTAATAAAATATAGCTATTTCTTATTAATTATTACTATATTAATTACTCGATTATAATAATCTTATAAGCCCTAATAAAAAGCAACTAGTTAAATAAAAGAATTTATATATTAGCTTGCTAGCGTAATAAAGACCTTTACGGCTATTATCTCTTTTAGATCTTAAAAGCTATATATACTATCGATATATTTATTTTCTATAATAAGTTTGCTACCGATAAAAGAGATAGCGTAAGGAGAACTGGATAGGTATTAATTAGGTATACGCTATAGGTATAAAGTCTTTTTAAATAAGGCGCTTATTACTATATATTGCCGGCAATTATAATTAATAGCCTATTTAATATAATAGTATATAAGGGCTATATAATAAAGAAATTCTTTTTATTATAGCTTAAAAAGAAGGTTTTACCTTAAATAAATTTATACCTAGGCTTATAATCTATTTTAATATTAAATAACGCTTTATAATATTATAATAAAAAGGTTTATAATACTGTTAAGGAGAAGGGTATTAAGCTAATCTATTTACCGCTATATTTATTTAAGTTTAACCCGATTAAGGCTTATTTTAGTAATTTAAAGAAGTATATATAGCATTAGTATTAATTTAAAATAAGCGATTTTAATATAGACAAGAAATTTACAAATTTTTTATACTTTTATACTAATAAGGTTAGTTAGTATACTAAGGCTATTAAGAGATATTTCCGCTATGTAAAGGTATTAATAAAAAGGTTTAAAGCTGCTAATTAAAATAAGGGTAATTAGAAATAGTAAAGAGTTAAGGAAGTATAAGTTTTTAATAAATATAGGGTAAAGGAAAAAAGGTATAATTAAAAAAGTTAGTTAGTAGGTTATAAATTAGTATTATTTTAAAAATAAAAGCTATAATATAGTAAATATACTAAATTACTTTAGGCCCTATAATATACGGAAATTACTTTCTATATATACACTTTTCTAATTAACTATAGCTATTTTATAAATCGAAAAAATATTACTTTTACTTATAAACTACTTATCGTTATTACTTACGCTTTTCTTTATATATAATTACCGCTTTTCTTATTTAAAAACCTATTAGAATACTTGCTAAATTGCTTTCTTATAGCTAAAGACTAATTTAATAACGCTAATAGGCTTATAACCCTCCTTACTAGTATAGCTTAACCTATATATATAGCCTAGTATTAAAAAAAGCTATATAGTTAGTTAGGGTATATTTAAGGGGCTTATCGCTTTACGCATTTTTAATATTAGCTTATAGATTATATAGCTTGTTACTTACCGTTTATTACGCCGGCAGTGGCAATAGTAGGTCCTTATTATCGTTATTGCCGTTATTGCTTTTAAAAAACCTAAAAAAATTCTCCTTCCCTTTTAAATACAGCTTTATAAGTTTTCTAATTAATATAATAGAATCTAAACCCTTCTTATTAAACTAAACGTTATCTTTTCTATAAAGGGCTTATAGATTTAATCCCTCTTTCCTTATTACCTTTAGCAGCTGCTTAAGCTAATTCTTTTCGGTAGTTAATTAGAAGTAATTCTATAGTAATTCTATTATAAATTCTTTATATAAAACCTTCTAATTGCTAGTAACCCAAGGCGGCAATAAGAATAACACTATAAGCCTATATTTCCTTTATAGGCTTTTAGGCTAACCTATAAAAGGGGTAATTATTAATAGCAGCGGCGGCAGTAGTAGTATTAATAATCCCTTAAAACCCGATAGCAGCGGCGGTAGCAGTAGCTATAGCTGCATTTAACTATACTTAAAGCCCGGGGTATAAAGGGTTATCGATAGGTTAATCACTATATTAAACCTATTTTCCCTTTACTTCGCCCCTTTTTTTTACTTTTTCTATAGCTAATTAACGCTAATATTATCGTTAAAAGGTTCCTTATTACTCTAATTACTTTTAGCCTACCATTACTATTTAATAAAGAGTTTTTCTAATAGCCTATAAATAGCAGCCTTACCGTTAACCACTACTTATACCTACTTCTATAAATTGTTATTAGTTAGACTAATATATAAATAATCCTTTACTACTTAACACTATTACTATAGTAAGTTAACCCGGTTATAAAGATAATAATTAGCCTTATAATATATACTTAACTAGCATTTCCACTTGGCTATTAGCTTCTGGTATATTGCCTATAAAGGGTTTTTATTATAGTTTATATCTTTAAATTACCGGGCAATAATTAACCCAGGCTAAACTATTATAGGCAATAAACTTCTGCTAAGCATAATAACACTTCCTATATATCTTACTGCTATCTAACCGTCTATAAGGCTAGTAATATACTATAGCCTATTAAAGGTTTTAGGAAGTAATCGTCTCGGGGTTTCCCTTACTTATAGCATTGCCTATACCGGCGGTAGGATAATAACTTTATATATATATATAAAGGTTAAAAAGTAAGGGCTCTCGATTAATAAAAGCGCACCTATTAAACTAACGCGGTTAAATACTTTTTCGGGGCGGTCTATAATTAATTTAAAGATTTTTAATTAATTAATTAAGGTTCCTTACTTAAGCAGTTAGCTAGCCTTAATAAAGATTTTAATTAACTTAATTATAACCCCCTTAGTATTCTTAAACTTAGCTATAACCTGCTTCTTTATAATAATAAGCAGCTTTATCTTAAAAATATAGATATCTATTATTTTAAATCTACTCTTAAGATTATAAGGGCGGCATATTATTAATAATATCTAAAAAGGCTTTACGCCGGTAATCTTTATATATAATATTAACGCTATACTACTAATTAACTTTAATAGTAAGCGGCTTTCTAAAAGCTTAATATTATTTTTAGTATTATTTAATACTGTAGCTATTCTAAGGCTAGAATTATTATTATTAGCCTTAAATAAATCGGAATTATTACCGGCCGCCTCGGATAGATTAAAATTGTTACCGGCCGCCTTAAATAGATTAGAATTATTATTAGCTGCTTTCTCCGGGTTGCCCGGCTTATTAATAACCTCGTTAGCATTTTCTATTATAAGCCGGGCTATATATTTAAAAGCTGTTAATTTATCCTTAATAGTTTTTAAAGCAGTATATAACTTCCGCTTATTATTATTACTACTACTACTACCACTTTTTTTTTACTATATAGCTTATTTACTTATAGCGGCAGTATATAACCCGGTAGCAGCAGCTGCTTTTGCTATTAACTTATATATATATTAGCTATTAGGTGCTATAATAGTATTATTAATAAATTGTATAATTCGGCGTTATAAGCGGGTCTTCCAGGGTAATAGATAATTAATTTCTGCTTTAAAGGGTAGTTAGAATATAGTAACTATAAATCTAGGCCGGTAAATATTACCTTTAGCCAGGGCAAGCAGGGTTTATATACCTTTATAAGATAGGCTAGAATTAATTCGGCTATTAGCTATTAATCGAATATAACCTTACCGGCGGCGGTAATAGCGGCAATAATACGTTAGTAATAAGGATATTGGTTAAAGTTGCAAAATTAGTAAATATCTAACCCCGTCTGTAAATTTAGGTATAGTAGTTAGGCCTGCGCTAAGCAACCGGGGGGGGGTTTTACTTTGCTTGCAACAGACAGCGGCAGCTGCGAGAGACCCTTGGCGCGTCCAACCCCCACCATCCACTGTGCAGGGATGTGCGTCTGTAGCATCGCCTTGGGTCGCCGACACACCAACTCACTGCGTCTTGGTCTCGGACTCGGACTTTATGAGACATGGAAATTTTGTACTATCCTCTCAGAATGAAATGCTATATTACTGAGAACAACTTCTCAGCCTGCAGAAGAAAAATATCCAGCGGACTCGGCAATGCGGTAGAAATTGTCAAACCAACTTATTGCCAGTCTCGAGTCCCTAGACAATGCTGTGAGTAGGATAGTGAGGACGGGTATTCGTACGTGGGGCATCCGCGTTCTCCTGTGCCTCATCGCCCTGGGAGCTTCAGCGTGTCAGGAGCGTCACTTAAGGTTTGGTCGTGTGACGACTGGCAGTGCACGCCTCCTTAGCCACCGGGATTGAGTACAAGCTCCTCGGTGCGATGAACACGCAAGTCCAAGATTTTCTTTCTCAGAGCGCCATCCACAAGGTCAAGTGTCGGAGACATGGTAAATCTAAAACTCCGCCAAATTGCAGCATTAGTATTTGTTTTCGCTGTGGTGGCCCAGCGCTTCGAGGCCCATCAAACATGCCCGGCAAGCCAACTGATAATGACGGAGGCGCCTGTGTGCGCAAGCGTTAGCGTGGAGATCTATGGTCTTCGCCATCCGGGCCCCTCCAACTCATGGGATGGGCCACTGGGCTGTCAAGGGGACTACTGCATCTATTCTCATCAAGCCATCTCGAAACAACCGTGGGCCATCTTAGCTACTACGCCCGAGGCTGCCCAAAACCTGGCGTCTCACTTCAACATCGTGCTGCTTGAGACGCTCTTGATGGTTTCGATTGCGTCCTCCTCCGTCCTGACGCAAGGTACATAAGATGGCTAGTAGGGACAGATGTCCATCACTGTCAGGGCCGACATCAGCATTCTCGAATATACTGTGGAGACATTCAACAAGTCGCTGGGAGAAATGTTGACGAGGTCGGAGAAGGTTCAAAGTTGAAGACGAATGTGAATCAGCAGGAGCGTCTGACAGACGCGAGAATGAATTTTGACCATCTTGAGAAGACACTGCAAAGATCCGGACGACTGGTCCAGGAGTTTTCTCTCGCGCAAGATAGGCACGTGCAACGTTTCGGACATTCTATACTTATAATCTTCTGAAGTGGATATATAGTCGTCAAATTAATAGCAATCATTAATCCACCAGTCTAGGTCCGACTCTTAACAGGAACAAAACTAATCTAGTTCTATATGGTGATTATTATGGTTGTTCGAAATGTCTGGCCCGCCGAGGCGATGCTCGGCGGCAGACTAACAAGGGGATGTTGGAATCGATCGAGGATGGATCGGCTCGAAGAGCCGGTTATTTGCGGGTTGCTGACTGCGAGTCTCAGTTAGCCAAACAAATAATTCACCATCTGTCTGAAGAAATACCTCCAGACCAAAGAAGTACTGACTGGGTTGAGCGAGATTGGATTGCCGGGCTCGTTGATCATGAAACAGGTTCACGGGCAAGCCTTGAACTTCGGTGTCGACGGAAAGACGAGCTCAAGAGTGGAGCTCCGCACTCCGATTCTATGCTCTGCGTGGCTATGCAGACCTGCATCGGAAAACCCACTCCCCTCGTTTGTGGGTGGCCTCTATAGCCAGGGCGTTTTCCCCAACCGACCCTGAAAAGGGGCCCTTTTGTTAATGGTCCAGATCGTCCTGGTCACTCAGAGCCGGCAAGATGAACTACGCTCAAGTCAGCCTACGTAATGCGGATTCAACTCTTCTACTGAGGGCCCTTTGCCTGATTAGCTCGTTTTGTAGCCTACATGATCTCTCCCGAGGCTTTTGAAATATGATGCAATAAGAATAATGTTTCACCGAGACGGAGAAAATTGGCCCTCCAGTCGTTAATACCAGGCAGTGCAGGATTAGTGCATCTACCACGGTAACGGTAATGCTGCTGGACTTGGGATCGATGAGGGCCTCATGGCAGCCAGTACCACCATCCGCCAGGATGCTGTTCCAAAGAAGCCTGCCTGTCGCCAATAATACCGGCCAATCCAAATATTGGCCTTGCAAGCCACGTGAACTGCCCATAGAGCCTGATCATGTAGTCGTGTCCCTGTAAATCGTCGTGCAGGTAGTGCTCGAGACGTCGTCAATTACAATTATTCATCCACTCACATGCTGTTCGTGGCGAAAAGCCACAAGAGGACTGTCTGAAAATGTTCGAAGGCAAGTCTATTTTCGTTCAGACTGAGTGTGCCTATCCATCATATCTGTCGATTAATCCTCGAAAGAAAAAGTCTTGCTATTTCGCCGATCGTCAGGACACAATGTAGTATTGATCACATGTTGCCTGCTGGTGGAGGAAAAGACCCACGAGGCTGCATTCAAGGGGCAATCTAAATCAAGAAAGCGGCCTGTGCGTTTCACGCCGGATTCTTGTTTCACTTGTCACTGAGCCGCAGCACGGTGGCCAAAATAACTTCGGACTGCGGCCGAAGTTGACCTTAGCGTACGGATATAGAGCGAAGTCAGAATAGTGACTAACTACGCTTCCTATTGGTGGGCTAAAAAGGTCTTGGCCAGTTTTTGAGCACGAATATCTTGAAACAGATTTGTCCACTGGGTCTCGACCGTCCCAGAAAGGTAGCTGTGGATACGCTGATATGCCAACAACGTTCCTATGCGGACCCACTCACGCCAATGGGCAACTTTGAAGTTGGCTCTGCCCACGGTCTCCACTTCTGCTGCAGACAACACAACATTGAAATTGTGCCGTGCCTTGCAGATGCAGCGCATCAAAGAGGAAATCATGTAGGACGACAAAGATTCAAATGCCTACAATGATAGCTAGCCTCAAGAAGGGATCTATGTGAGTTGGAGATATGAGTTGCAGGAAACAAAAGGTAATTGAAATTCCATATTCAGCAGTGTAGCCTTGTACAAGGCAAGTTCAAGGCAACTTGCGCTTTTGCCCTATCAGCCTCGAATAAGCCAGGCCTGCTCCACTATAGCCTGCAGGCCCCGAAGGTCGCCTTGATATCTATTCTGAGACCACAACACTGCCGTGAAAACGCATCTCCGTTGGGTCTGGAGGAGTCGGAAATGCTCCACTCACACATATCGTGGTGACTTGTGCAAACCATGCGTCATTAACAGGTAAATTTCATTATTCTTATTTGAAATTGTTGCCGGGAGAATATTTGGAGGTTCCCCCCCCCCCCTTTTTTTTGACTTCGGGCCATCAACACTTGGAGCAAAGCTCTGTCTTTTCACGATGTGCATTATGTAGGAGTCTTCTCGCTTTAGGTCGGGATGGTCAACAATATATATACCTAATACATCTGAGCCGATTGCCGTGACCCAGATCAGCCCCCACTGTACGATGATGCCTCATTATATCCGGCAGGTCAACCGACCACCAACAAATTCTGCCTTGTTGCGGCGTAGAGAAACTGCCACCGCAGCTCAGGTCTGTCTCCATGGACCAACATCCTTAGCGAGGTCGGTCATCTGGTCTCTCCACACCTCTCACGATGAAATTCAAATTCACCTGTATAAAGTGTGCGGCTTGCCTGGCCCCAAGTCGACGATATTTTCAAGCTCCAGACATTCTCTTCTTAAGCACTTCACCACGCCTTCACAGAAATAACACAGTAATTCCCTGGTGGAATATTTTTGCCTACGTCTTTGTCATACAATTCTCCATTCAATCTTTACTTGGAATCCAACCAGAGTCCTCCCGCGTCCGTACTGCTCTTGTTCATCCCTGCCGACACTGCAAATTTGTCTTCAACAGCCATGCCCCAGAGAAACACGGCCAACACCCAAAGCTCCGCTTCCAACCATAGTGGAAGCCCGCAGCGCAGACAAAACCTGCTAAGTACCGATGCCTTGAGACTTGCACATAAGGCAGCTACAGTGCACATGAAGTCGGATGGCAAAACCATGAGCGACCCCTACGAATTCGAAACCGTTTCTCTCTGGGAAGACCTCTACCATAAGGTCTTGCTGAGAGGGTATTCCAATAACTCTCAATGGCCTCCGTATAATCAGAGCCGAGACCGGATGGACATTTGTACATATTATTTCGACAAAGTGGATGATGGTTTTAGGAGGCTGCCGTTGCTTTTCACAGAGGGCAAAAGAGCACGCAATGCTACGTCAACAACACAAGGTCAACGGCCTATAGACTGTGAAAAGCAACTCTATGAGTATTGCAAGAATTGGTTCAAAGCAGGGAGGCCAAGAGGAGCTGAAAACAAGATCTTCGGCAATGCGGTTATCGGGCCGTACATTCGCTTTTTTACTCTAGCTGGAGCCCCTGGAAAGAACTCCAAAGGCGAAACCATCTGGGATGTCACCATGAAAGATTTCAAGGGTAAAGTGGGAGCTAGCGACGAAGACCCTCCTATCTTGGCCGATGATTACCTGGATGTGGGCAATTTGGAGCACCAGTCCCAAATCCGGGAGAATTTCGCCATCATCAGGAGGAAGCATGAGCCAGAACCTTTCCCATCCAGGCCCAGCACATCAGACAGCAACAAGCCAGCGCAACCCAGCACACCGGTGCCCAGCGATGGAGCAGCAAGTAGTTTGAGGGGCTCCCCCATGAGCGGCGTGCAGCAGGGACCTGGTCAAGGACAATCGAGCAGAGCTATTGACGGACGGTCTGCTTCTCCCCCTGAACATGATCAAAGAGATCCAACCCGTCGCGAACGATCCCCCCAAAACAACCCAACGAAAACGAGCGGTGGTCATTAAGCCACACCAGGATCAAGATCATGTTGCAAGCAACCTGCTTGCTTCAACGTCATTGCCTATGCATGCTATTGACATTCCAAGTATGGGACATGGATGAGCATTTGCGGTGAGGCCAGGTGCTTCACCTCTCAATATGCTTGGATGTATCATAGAGAAGACCGGCTTTGTTCGCGAAACTGTGGAAAGGGTCAGAACGAAGGGGATGAATGCTGGAAATGAGGATATGAACCCCCGGGCAGGAGTCGCTCGGTGCTGAGCACTGCTATTTCGTTCGTTAATATGTTTCCATTCTTCAATAAAGAAAACGGAGATTCGTACAGAAGAAATCGGAGGGTACACAGATACCCCCCGCTACGCAGCCTCCATCACCACCAAACTTAATTTAATTACCCCCCCCCCCTTATTAACACTACCTTAAAGAATTAATTACTAGTCGGAATTAATTAATTTAACCTTAATCTTTATCTTAAGTCGCTTAGATTTCGTTTTCTTAGTACTATAGCAATAGTAGAGGTACTAAATTACTCTAGTCTTAAGGTACAATAGCAAACTACTAAACTACTATAGATTTAAGCAATTAGGTACTTTAGCGAGTATAGCAATAATACGGTATAATTATAGTAAAGAGGATATTCGGGTACGATAGCTATAGAGTTAATATAATAATGTATATACTAAATTAGGTGGTGGGCGTTATTTATGCATTGCAGAGCTCTGGTGTACTGGGGCCTATATATATCTGTGTACCTTCCGATTTCTTCTGTACGAATCTCCGTTTTCTTAATAAAAAGATAAAGCCATTCTTTTAGTTACTAAGCTCAATTCACGCTTTACCTAGGTAGATAGATAAGACGCCAGCTCATCTTCATTTACTCTATCTCTATCATCTCGTACACTACATCAAGGTCCAAATCGAGACTCGCCTCTATTTGTATATCTGAGATGCCATGGTCACGGCCTATATCATCGTATTCCGATGTAAACCACCAGGCAATTCGCTTTTAACCAATTATTAGCGATATTGAAACTCGGAGCCTAGGAGTAGGTGCAGGGTGGAGCATTTGCCTACCTGACTCTCCCGGGAGCAATCGAATATTCTCGTATTTGTCATTACCGTCGGGTACTCACCGACGTTGCAGTCCCAAGGATGGCTCGGAGGGTTAATAGGGACTATCAATGACGGATCCAGAGGCTCGTAATCCCATAGCCTGTCTGTAACTTCGACAGAAATGCTTTCCACATGTGTTTCCCTTTCAACATTGGCCATGTGGAAAGTCAGTGCCTTCAATATGCCCTCGCTAGAGTCGTATAGCTTCGATATGGATCGTCTGTCCCTTGGATCCCATCGGCCTAGAATCTCGATGCTGGAATCAAAATGAGTTATCTGTAATCCAACGCATTGGCATATCGAACCCCGGTTAGACTCAGTCATCTTCTTGCGCACATAGAGTGCTGCTATGTCATTTAGCGACGCTGTAGACAGGCAGTATCGCTTTTTGTCCCACCGGAGGTAATCGGTGAAGTTCGGTGTCGGAAGCGTCGGGCTTATGGCATGTATCGGTAAGGGTGGAGGCTTGTCTGCTGGGTCGTTGTCTGGCAGGTCGTAGGCATCCTGACATACACCAAAGCCGTGAATAGTCTTCATAAGGCGGGTGTATCGGGGCACATCGAAGGCTAGTCCATGGATCTTTGCAGACCGTCCCTTGCTGAGAGGAATCCATGTCGAATCCTCAAGCCCTTCGAATATATCCATTTGTTCAGTCAGTCGGTAGGCTCCGAAATAATGAACCCGACCCAAATTTGTCCCTAGCTTGATTTACCCAAGGAATTGTCAGCAGCTATCTTTCGTCCAGGCAAGGGTGAATCTTACTGCAAGCAAGCCATTCAAGTTGCGGGAGCACGACGTGAGATGTAGCCAAGCTGATGTTAGGTGCTCCCCTTGTCTCAGAGCAAAATGAATTGGTACCCCGGGATCATGATAAGTTTCGTCGAACTTGTCCTCGTATTCCGTTTGCCCGAACGCCGACTCGGTCGCGCCGTGAGAGACGATGCCATAGATCCTGGTGATATCAGGACACATGTAGACTGTTATGCCAGAAGCATATTCTGTGCCAGAACTGAGTGGCAGATATTGGCATTGTTTCCAGTTTGAGTAATGGTGAAGTACTTCGGAATTTAGTGGCGTGACGAGCCGTGTGCTGGTCCCGGTGGGTGGGGAGCCCCCACACCACATCGCTGGATTCTTGCCGTGAGGGACTGTGCCCGATCTGGTGTCGATACGGATTATATGCCATTGCTGTGTAATATTTTCGTCAGGAAAATTCCAGACATCTCGCTAACACTTGCGAATCACTCACATTTGCGACGACTTCTATGTCAGAGAGATCTGAGCAACGAACGGTTCCTACCCAGCAAGATGATGTCGAGTCGCCTAGCAAGGGAGAGAAAGATCCATCTTCGTATGAGATGCGAACTCCTCGGAGACCGAACCAGCCTAGAGCAAACTGCAGCCCCCGAACAGCTGTCTTTGCCACATCTAGGTGCGCTGTAGAACCTTTAAGTGGTGTAAGAGCCAGGTCGCTGAGATACGACTGGCCCATAATGTCCGTTGTGCAACAGTATAAGCGCACGTCGCTTGCTCCCCTGTCTAACCGTAAAGGCTTTCTCTGTGGCCGAAGTGTCCAGCTGGACCGATTGTGCAGATAGGGAAGTAGCTCTGAGACAAACGTTTTCGTCTGAAGCAGAGAAGCGACCATTGTGCCCCGCAAAAGCCCCATGATCTGGAATTGAAGCTCCGCAGGTAGATAACAAATCTTTGAGAGAAGTTCTCCCAATGAAGTGCCTCTGCAGCGCAGGTCGCCATGGAGAGGCATTGAGGGAAGAACAGTTCTGCCTGGGTAGTCATGACATCCCACAGGCTCATGGTATCTTCGAATCTCGAACGGGCGTGTCTGTATAGCCAGGCGAGGCCAATCCAGAAATGTTAGGTGAAAGCTCGAGAACGCAACCTTCCAACAGTCCTTGTGCGAGAGGAAAACCATGCTGTCTGGTCTGCATTTTGGACAATAATCACCACAAAGGGTCTGACGATCGCATGGCTCAATGGATAGCTCCCTGGTCAAGACATTACTTGACCAGAATCGCATCCTGTTCGGGTAGCGTAATTTGGTTTCCTGTAGATGGGTGGAACGCAATTGTTGTCTAACAGATCCATCATGAGCAAGGAAAGGAAACACTTCCAGAAAATAGTGAGTATCAAGCCTTGGGAGAGTATAGGTGCTGAACATACAGGAGACTAGGTGGCCTTTCCACTCCGGATACGTCCCTTTGGTGTTCCAATCGGGCCGCGGGAGTCTTTCATGGCACAAAAAACAGCGCAACAGCATCCCCACATGCATCGGCTGCGTGGTTTGGTGTGCATCGGCATCGACCATTTCGACTCAGATTGGGCAGCTAGAGCGTGTCGAGAATCGAACAAGGTGCAGTGGTGGCCCTAAAGTGAAGATTGCAGAAGTGGTGGAAGTTGGCGCCTTTTGATTCTGCGGCACGTCATGCATGTTGGAGGCAGCAGGGCCGCCCTGGGTTGGGTGCCCACATAAAGACCCACTACTTGGCCTGTGGCATCAGCTGTTGGCAAGCCAGGCAGCTGGCGCCGTCTCAGACCGGCAACCCAATTTCGAAGTGTGTTTATGATCTAATTTGGGCATTCAAAATACTCTTCCAAACAGCCACAGTAACATTTCACCAGGTGCCCAGGTGTCCAATCGGGGTAAATTCAGGGCGAATCCTAACCTATGTGCAAAGAAATCACATACCCCTTTTTGGGAGTTCATTACCACGATGAGTTTTAGCCTCGAATATATGAGCACACTGGCTCAAGTCACCCACTGCCAGGTGTGACATTCATGCTGGCCCACTTACTCCTATAGGCCGCTGTCGCTTTCTCCTCATCGGTATGGATGCCCTTGACAGCCATAGAGGATGGCTCGCACTGTTTTAACGACGCGTTTTGATATCGGGGCTTTCCCTATGGTCAGTGGTGGTCCGAGGACATTAGTCGACCGTCTTTACGTCCGTTCCCCGATCAAATGGGCCCCCAGCCATAGTAAGTCAGCTTTTCACCCTGATCCCCGGGCGATTCAATTTTGCCATACCTGCGCGAGATGAACTCTCATCATAAAGTAGTAGGTCCATGATACAGGCTCGGGAATCAATGGCACTGAGAAGTTAAGGAGTGCTCCTGGAGAAGCGTGGTCATGGTCCAGACGGCCATGACACCTGGGCTCATACTATTACGATAACAAAGCCAAGGCCTCAACAATGCGGAAACGACGTCAAGGAGCCCTGGTGGCTCGACTTTTAGTGTTTGGATGCCCACCGTACTAAGTGCCACGAATTGGACGAGGCACAGTAGGCTTGGAATCGCATTGACAAACTCGGCAGCGCGACATCTTACACCACAGGATTATATAGACTTCCTAGATCCTTTCAACTGTGAGTGTCGAGCTTATGGGCTTCTTAAGCAGGAGAGACGCGAGGACCTTGCTATCCGCGCTCATGGATATATCCTCCTGTCGAAGGATCAGGAGCGCCACGTCACTGAAGCCACGACTGGTGATTTCGTGGACTGGGAGAAGCACCCGGAACCTCTTGAATCTTGATTGCGATGGCCTCTTTTGGCGTTGGGAGACTCACCGGCATGAACCTCTCAGGGCTATTGTGAAAGACTATGATATATCCTTGATATCCTTTACCCCATCACAAGTCCCGCAATTGTACCGTGATCTTGAGGAGCTGCATAAACTTGGTATCCTGGTCAGGGATCTGCACGCGGCTAACTACCTAGGTACCTTGGGGGCAAGCTCATTGATTTCAGCATGGCCTGGACCATGTAGTCTACCACATTTGTATTGACCGAACGAGCCCCTACGAAGTCAAGAGGATGCGGTCGGCAGAGTGTGAAAGGTTCGAGCGAATGGTGTACCAGGTGGCTGCTGAAGACGATTGGGAAGAAGACGATATCAAGTTGTGGGAGGAACTCTCGAGGTGGCATAGGTGGCATAGCAACAAGGTTGAGGATCTCGAATATGACGTCCGCTTGTACAATTGGCAGAAATGGGAGGAGATGGGATAATCAGTAATGGGAATCTCAGCCATGCCCACTCCTGGAGCCTCTCAAATGCAGTTGTAGCACGGATCTACGACATCGGACCACTGACACATGTCTAGGTAGTCTATTGCCTGCCTTTCTCGATATGTTGATAAACTGATAGTGGCCTATTTTTAGTCTAGCGTACCACTTTCGTAGGCCCAGGAATTACCCACGGGTTCTGGGTAGGTAGCCGGGTAATTTCTAGGTAGTTTAAAAAGAAAATAAAAAATTTAAAAAAAAAGTTTTACCCTATAATTCCTTTATAAATAGGAGGTTTAAGGATTAGGATATAGATTAGGATAAAAAAATAGGAGACGTCATAAAATTTAAACTTTAAACCTTTCTATATTAGGGCAAATACTCTCCCCTAAATTATAAAAATTTAATGTAAGAACCTACCGGGTCTAAATTTATATCTTAATTACCTATAGGTAACCGGGTACCTGTGGGTAATTGCTTATATATAGTGGGGAGTTAAAAAAACGCTAATTGCGAAAAGTATATATAAAATACGCTTTTTAGCCCTTTATAACACTACTATTATTAGAAAAATAAATACTTTAAAAATATTATTAAGTTTATTCTAGTATAAATACTTATATATAGAATTTTTAAATTTTATATATTTTTATTAAAGGTGATATAAAATTTTGAAGTTTAAGAAATTAGAAAAGAAGGGCTTATAGGGGGCGAATTTATTAACTTTATATTCGAATATTTTTTAATAATTTTTTAAAAATTAAGGGTAAATAAAATAATTTAAAAAAAATACGATATTATACTTTTAACTATAGATATTATAATAAAAAATATTATATAAATCTTGCTATTTTAGTTGGCTAGATGTAGCTATTTTAAAATTGAAAATTTAGTGGGTTTTATATAGGCATTTTCGCGATTAGCGTTTTTTTTGACACGGGACTGTAAGTGGGTAATTAGGACCCGGGTCCGTGCATGGGTACCTATGGGTACCTATGGGTGGGTAATTCCTGGGCCTACACTTTCGCGGTGTTACACACATCACCACCGCCGTGCGGGACATCCATCCATGGGAGGAACTCACCTTGAGCTACATCGACCTGACACTGCCCCTTAGACATCGACAGGCTCGGCTCACCGCCCTCTCAGCTCTGGGATTTTGGTTGCACTTGCCAGCAATGCCAGCTCTCTACTGCTGAAGCCGAAGCATCAGACTTCCGACTCAAGCACATCAAGGTGCTGGAAGACTCCATGGACCACCCGGCTAAAAGCTTTCCGGCCGGTGATCTGGCTGCTCATGCCGGTGCGAAGCTGGTGAGGCTTTACGAACAGGAACGACTAGATGTGTACACTGGATATGCCTATAGGAGGGCTGCTTTGAACTACGCGTTGTTTGCTGATGAGAACAATGCGAAGGACTTCGCGCAAAAGGCTGTGAATGCATTGGAATGGCAAGGCGGCACGGAGCAAAAGGATCTTGAGAATATGAGAGCCTTGCTGACAGATCCGAAGCAGTATTGGAGCTGGGGAAGGTTGGTCAGACAATTTCAAAATGCAACGGACTGAGCAGGCTCTCCATAAACCAAACTTGAATTCGTCTACAGCCACCACTCTTCGACAAAGCCTCCCACAGCTCGCCAGTCATCAGCCGTGGCTGAGTGACCGCCCACTCAAAGAAATAGCGATTGCGAAATCAAGAAGGAAGGAAGACGGAGGGGGGGCCGGCGGGTAATTTTCTGGTTTACTAGGCTTTAGGTTAAGTATATCTCACATGGTCAATAAAAGAGAATTCGCAGTATGACATGCTGGGGCAGTGTATTATATCTTCGTCCAGACCTCAGAAGATAACTGGCCCCCACTTACTATAGGATTACAGCTGTGGCTGATTCAGCCACTGCGGTACCATAGGTGGACACTATTTCGGATACCCTACCATTTCGGACAGCCAAAATAAAACTGCCCTATATAAATTAGCTAAATAAAGTTTAGGATAAATCTATATATAGCTTTTTAAATTTAATAAAATCTTAATATAACTATACTTATATTTATATATCTTTAAAAATAATATTTTTAGAAATTTAAATAAATCTTTTAAAAAGATATTCCTATATATAAAATAGTTTTTAAAATATTAAGAATTAAATATATTTTATATAGCTTTATTAATAATATATTAAATTCTTTTTAAAAATAAGTATTTTATATTTCTTTTTAAAAATATTTTTTATTTAATTATAAAAGCTAATATACCACTTATATATAGTTATCTTTATAA
>JALPVH010000406.1:0-43423 GCA_023242295.1 Diaporthe ilicicola | reverse complement strand
TTATTTATTTATTTATTTATTTATTTATTTATTTATTTATTTATTTATTTATTTATTTATTTATTTATTTATTTATTTATTTATTTATTTATTTATTTTAAGTAATAAAGAAATAAAGAAATAAACGGGGGTAGTGGGGGCAGTAGGGGCAGTGGGAGGGGGGTGCAGTTGGGGCTATGCGGGGTAAGCCTATTGACAAAAAAGGGTTTTTGCAATGCGATCCCTCTGGCGCACCATACTAGTGGAGCTCCCGCGCCCGCGAATCGCGATAACTTGAAGATCAACCGGAAAAAGTGGTGCTGCTTGAGCCGATAAACTTGAGATGCTCTTCACTCCGGTCTCCTCAAGTGCACCCAGATCGTCAAATACTACCCAAGTAGCAGCGAGCTGTGAGGAAGGCCAGGACTAGGGGACCAAAGTACCTATTCATCCGTCGTCAAGTATGAGCCAAAAGACAGTCCTCATAACGGGGTGAGTTGCGCCATAATTGCACAGCGGATCTGGCGTCGTGGCACCGCTGGACTGACATGGCTCTATCACAGCTGCACACCCGGGGGCATCGGCCACGAACTGTGCGAGGCATTTCGTGCCCGAGGTACGTCAACAGCCATGCATATCTCACGCAGATGAAGATGCAAGGAACCAGGGAATCTAACGACGACGACAACAACTGCACCTACAGGCCTGCATGTCATCGCGACGGCCCGCAACCCTTCGGTCCTGTCAGGCCTTGCCGACAGGCCCGGCTTCACGTGCCTGGCCCTGGACGTGACCAGCCAGAGCAGCATCGACAAGTGCAGGGATGAGGTCGCCAAGCTGACAGGAGGGAAGCTCGACATCCTCGTCAACAACGCCGGCAGGACGCACACCGTGCCGGCGACGGACCTCGACATGGACGACGTCCGCGCCACCTTCGAGGCCAACGTCTTCGGCGTCATGGCCATGGTCAAGACCTTTGCCCACCTGCTCATCCCGGCCAAGGGGCTCATCATCAACCTGTCGTCGGTCGCCTCCATCTCGCCGTACCCGTTCGGCTCCGCCTACTGCGCCAGCAAGGGCGCCGTCAACAGCTACTCGCGCACCATGCGCCAGGAGCTGCGGCCCTTTGGCGTCCGGGTCATGGTCGCGCTGCCCGGCACCGTCAACACCAACATCACCACCCAGGCCGACCGGCAGCTGCCGCCCGACAGCCTCTACAAGCCCGTCGAGGACCTGTACAACTGGCGCCTGACCTTCAGCAAGAAATCCCCAGGCTCCATCCCGCCGGCCAACTATGCGAGGAAGTTGGTCGCTGATGCGCTCAAGCCCGAGGCACCTGTGGTTCTGCGCGGGCTGCTGGGCACGCTTGGGCTATGCAGGCCGGACTGGCACTACTACGGCGGGCTGGCGAGGAGGTCGTGGCTGGGGACGTACGTCGGGGAGTGGCTGATGGACACTGTGGTCTATCGGATGTTTAAGCTGCCCCTGGTGGAGACGATGTTGAGGCAGCAGGACGCGGAGGCCAAGAAACTCAAGTAATTCGTGCTTGAAGTTTCGATTTAATCTGTGCCACCGCAACCCTGTATCGCATGTGAGGCTTGATGTCTGGGTCCGTCGTGCGTGGCAGGTTCTCATCAACTTCCTTGTCCGGTTCAGGAGTTGCTCTTTAAAGGTCTGGTCCCTCACATCATGCTCCAACCCAAAGAGAGAACATTCATCAAAGCCATCCATGGTGACACGTTACATTCACCCCGCTAGACAAGCTTCATCTAACGAGAGGTCGAGGATCCTTCTTAGATCGCAAACATTCTCACGCCGTTACACGTTCCCATTTCCCTTAATGTTGGCGAGACCGCGCCTTGGGACCCATAATATGTTAGCTAGAGCAATAATCTTTTTTCGTCGCTCGGCTTGCTCCGGCCTTACCAGCCGCATTCTGGCCTCACTTTTTCCATGCATTGGTGATTCTTTTACGTGATAGAAGGCTCCACTAGACTTCTGTCAGTCCTTACAGCCAGATTCGTTCAATAATCTCCCTGGTTGCCATCCTCGAGAGGCCTTGTGGAAGAATTCGATACGCGTCCCGTCATCCGCATCCCGAATGGCGACATCAACGTCGACCTACTAGTATCTCTCTACCCCGAGTCGACGTGGCTGCACGTGTGACACTGTCAATTTGGGGTATCAAGTGAATACAACCACCTGACATGCTAGAGGCACCATGATTTATTACTGGTACTCGCCACGCTCGCGTCTCTCGCCTTGTCTTTGCATTTCATCTTGAAGGAAGCACCCATATCGCTTTTCGAGGAGCGCAAGGATGCCAGACTACGACCGACACGACACTCCCTCAGGGGCGGTCAAGTCGTCATTCTCCAAAGCCCCGGCCGCCAGCAACTTGACCGAGACGGATGCGAGATGGATTTCATCAGACAAGGGAACAGAGGAGTCGCCTAACGAAACAGATGGCAAAGGCCTCAACGACTCACTGGCACCAGCCGACGATGAAGTCGAATATGTGCACGGCCACCCTGTCATTCGCAATGGTTGGTGACCGCATCAGCTGGAATATGTTTGTGTGAAATCAAACTCACGCAATGGCGCAGGCATGGATGTGTCCAAATTCGTCGTGTCGGATCGCGACGACGGCGATCCTGCGTTGACTTTCCGCTCCATCGTCTTGGGGACAGTCTTCGCGGCCCTCCGAGGTCTCTAGTGTTATCACGATGTTGTATGTCTTCAAGCCGACTCAGATGCAGGTCTCGGCAGTCTTCTTGCAACGTAGGGCCGCCGCCCCTCTCATTCAACTTCCCAGACGGTCTAGCATTACTCACATGTTGGGCAGTTCTCGTTTTCGTCTTCGGCGAGGCGTGGGCACTTGGGACTCCTCGCCCGGAACGATTCAAGTGGAAATGGCTGCAGGCCGCCCTCCGTTTTCTAAACTTTGGTCAACCCTTTGGTATCAAAGAGCACGTCGTGGCATCCCTCATTGCATCATCTGGCAACAATGGCCTATCCGGCGTCGAGATCTATGCTGTGGAGCGGCTGTTCTACGACCGAGCTGTCTCCGCCTCCACTGCTGTCTTGGCGACGTTCTCGATCTCGCTATGCGGGTTTGTCCTGGCAGGCCTGCTGAGGCCGCTGATTGTCTATCCTGCAGAGATGGTATACTGGTCCACTTTACCACAGGTAGTGCTGTTCCAGAACCTGCACTTTGACCGGCTGGCCAACAGAGGCCGTCTCATCAAGTTCGGATCAGCCCTTGCCTTTGCCGCTGTGTGGGAGATCTTTCCGTCCTACATAGTAACCTGGTTCGGAGGCATCTCGATCTTCTGTCTGGCTTCCATGAATGCTCCAGAACATACACGGACAGTCATGTCCACTATCTTCGGAGGATCTTCATCGAACGAGGGAATGGGCCTTCTGAACTTTTCTCTCGACTGGCAGTATATCCAGAGCACGTACCTATCTCTGCCGTTCAAGCAACAGCTGAATTCTTGGATTGGCTACGCGATCTGGTACATTGCAATGCCCGCATTGTTCTACAGCAACACATGGGGAGCGAAGACCTTTCCCTTCATGTCGACGTCCCTGTTTGCGAGCAACGGCACCAGGTGGCAGACCACAGCAGTCCTGAATGAGGGTGGCACGATTGACTTCGACAAGCTGGATGCGATTGGCCTACCAAACTTGACGTCCAGCACGGTCTGGGGCTATTTCACCTCGAGCTTGGCAATAGGTGCACTGATAACCCACGTCTTGATCTTCTACGGCAAAGACATGAGGGATGCCTGGAATCAAGCTCGCAACAGGACCCAGCCAGACATCCACTACCAGTCCATGCTCAAGTACAAGGAAGTGCCCATGTGGTGGTATCTCGCACTTTTTGTCCTCACATTCATCGCAGGGCTGGTTGTCAACATCAAAGGCGAGACCACGCTCCCCGCTTGGGGCTATATCGTCTCTCTTCTCCTCGGGGCCTTCATTGCACCATTCTCTTGTGTGCTTTACGGACTTTACGGAACGGGGGTCGGAACCAACCAGATCTCCAAGATGGTCGCAGGTGTTGTACATCCCGGCCGGCCGCTCGCCAACCTCTACTTTGCCAGTTGGTCCCACCAGGTGATTCTTCTGGCGGTGAACCTGGCCAACTGGCTTAAGGTCGGTCAATACACCAAGGTGCCCCATCGGGTAATGTTCGGCACCCAAATCTACGGGACTCTCCTCGGCGCAGCCCTCAACTACGTTGTCATGACCACGATTGTGACCAATGAGCGCGACGTACTCCTGGACCCGGTAGGAACCAATGTCTGGAGCGGCTCCACGATGCAGAGCCTCAACTCGCAGGCCATCACGTGGGCACTTGCAAAGGACATGTACGGCCTGGCGGGACGCTATGTGATCGTGCCCCTGCAGGGCTGCAACTCATTACACCGAATCCACTTAGTGTAATGTAATGGATGTAAATAAACCCATTACATCCATTCCACTAACAAATAAAATAAGTCCATTCCATTCCACTAAAGTATTTAGTGGATGTAATGTAATGGATTTAAGTGTAATATAATAGGGGGGGGTAGGCATTTCCCTCCCCCTCCCTTCCTCCCTCCTTATCTTATCAAGATTAGATTAGATAAGTATCCTCTTATCTTATCACCTATCTTATCACGATAAGATTAGATTAGATAAGCATTTTACATTCCATTACATTGAGAGGTTCAGTGGATGTAATGTAGTGAGTTGCAGGCCTGTGCCCCTGGGCCTGCTCATCGGCGCCGCCCTGCCCGTGCTGCACTGGGGCGTGATCAAGGCCTTCCCCCGCGTGCGCGGCTTGCCGATCAATACGACCATCATCTGCTCGTTCGCCGGGCAGGTGTACTACGGCAACACGTCGTGGGTCTGGTCCTCCATCGCCGTCGGCGTCTTCTCGCAGCTCTACCTCCGCCGCCGCATGCCGCAGATATACAACAAGTACAACTACCTGATTGGCGCGGCACTGGACGGGGGCTCGCAGGTGGTCATCTTCATCCTTTCCTTTGCGGTGTTTGGGGCGAGTGGAACGGAGCGCCCGTTCCCGAGCTGGTGGGGAAACCCTTCTGATACCAATCCTGATCATTGCTTGTAGCGTGGGTGCAGCGACAGAGAGCCTTCCAAGCTGTTTCGGGGGTCGGAGCACTGTATATGGCAATTTCGTCGTTTGTCTGAGTATCTATTAGCAATGGCGTTTAGGTGGGAGTTGGTAGAAGGAAAGGAATGCGACGTCACAAAGCTCCAAAACTTTTCCCTCGAGTCCTTGAAATTACTTGCTCAATACCTGTAGCCATTCCCTCGCATCTACCACCCTGCGCAACAGACCATTGGGGGTGGCGGTTCTCCATACTCAACTAATATGGCATAAGTGATCCAAACCGCCATTAAAGAGGCTGTGGGTAAATCTACCTTCCATGCTACGAAAGCTCGTCGCATATGGACGTGGTTTCTAGATATCAGTCCTGAAGCACTGGTCCCAGCCTGGGTTCACGTTGCTGTCGGCGACGCGGCTCGGGGAGATGGCCGCGTCTCGGGGGCCTCTGGACCGACCAGCTGGCTGCAGCTCGAATCAGGATCCAGATCAAAGTTGACATTCGCCGTCTCGCGTCTCCATAGCGTGGGGTTGAAGTAAGTAGTGGGTCGAGGAGCCCACGATGGCCATGTAGCCGACAACGAAGACCCAGGTGCGCCAGTCGACGATAGAGCGCTTCAGGGCTTGCACTTGGCCGAGTTTTTCCTCGTTATCCTGAGTGCCTGGGCGGGCGTACCGGAGGTGCTTGATTGCTAGTTGGCGTTCGCTTTCCGTGAGACGCTTGCTCGTGTTGTTTTCGGGGAAGTCGAGAAGCAGGAAGGAGGATACTGGAGAAAAGCCCGCGGTGGCGGAGGCTTCAACCCGTACAAGTAGTTGTGTTAGAATGTGAAGTGAACATGCAATAATTCTCTTGGGTAGTATTCAGGAAATCTCTGGGAAATCTTTGGGAAATATATGGGGGGGGGGGGCAGTGATCGACTCACGATAAACAGCCATTTCCAACCTGGGAGCCCATGAGCTCCATAAGGACCGTCCTCAATAGCCCCGGCAATAAGCCCTCCGAAAGCCCGGGACAATATAACCGCCGAGATTTACACTCCAGATCTCTTCGCCTGCTCGTTAAACTTATACCAGCTCGACAGTGTAAGCAGCACGCCAGGGGCAAACCCGGTTGGACGCCAACAACGATCCTCAGTCCGATAAGGGCTTCGTAGTTGGGGACCCAGGCCATAGCGATGGTCACCAGCCCCAGAGGAACATTCTTGTCGGGAGGAAGACAGAGGGCTTCGTACGGGCGAGGATCATGTTCGAGGGGATTTCGAAGACGACGTAGCCAACGAATAACACTGTAAGGGCAAAGCAGTACTTTGTGGAGTCCAAGTCGGTAGTCATGCCGGCTGTTGTGGCGTTGCCGATGCTTTCGGAGAAGTGGATGGTCAGTTCTTGTGTCATTCGAACATCTTTGATGGGGAAACGCACTTTGTACGGTCCATGTATGACAGCAAGTATATTCCCCATATCGCAGGCAGCAAGCAGAGGTTAATCTTTCGCACCAGCTTACGCTCCTCCGGGATGTCTGGCACATAGTCGTCAACCAACACAAGCTGGTGAGGCTTGGGCAAATCGACGTAGGCATCTTCGTCGTGCTGGGTTTCTGCCTTGCCCGTGTTGGGATCCATTTCGTATGAGGCAAAGCGATCGAGATTGAGTTCCTGACAACGAAAGTTCGGAAGACAATTTCGATATTGGATGGGTGCAAGAGGAGAAAGTAAGAAAACAGAAAACCAAGACAAAAAGGGGTCGAGGATGCGAAGAGGAAGGATAAGGCTTGACGTCTTATTTTAAAATTACGTTGACCGACTCAAGGCTGCCAGCGCTCCTTGTGAGTTCGTGGCCACAAAAGCAAGAAGTGTGCAAAAGTGAAAAAGTTATATTATACGAGCTAGCAATTACGAGAGGTTTATATTTACGTTGTACGGAGAGGTTATAGATTCGAATCTTAGAATAAAGGCCCTACGGGTAGCTCCCAGGTTTTTCCCAGTTAGATTAGCTGGCCCTGGTAGAAATCAAATGGTTTTAAAGAGTCCGCTTTTAGACGCTTACTTTACGCGTGTCTAAGGGGGTGTGTGATAGCATATATAAGCAGTATGGTACGCCGCCAAGAGCGGTGTCGCTTTTGCTGCGGCAGTCTTTTATTAAAAATTATTTTGCCTTTTCTACTTCACATTTCCGCAATCTATGGATTTTGTCTCGAAGCTGTGAAGCGTTGTCAAGGGTTGCCATCGGCTCGTGCATAGGGCATTGTAGAGAACACCACACAAGAGTGTTGCACTTTTGAACGCCGAATACCGTTGTTGATGGCGCTGGACTCCACCTGTGTGTCCGAGCGCAGGTAGACTTGGTCGTGCCCTTTCATGGAATGGGTTACAAATCTGGAATGATCAATTAGTTGATGGTTGATTCACATACCTAGGTATTGTGCAGATGCAAGCCTGGTCATCGTGGCCTTCAGCGAGGTGCCCACAACTTGAACCGTGTCGTGTCTGGTCCACAACCTGATTCTCCTCGCCGAAATGTGGTCAGTGGCCGCGAGA
This sequence comes from Diaporthe ilicicola, assembly GCA_023242295.1. Taxonomy (NCBI): domain Eukaryota; kingdom Fungi; phylum Ascomycota; class Sordariomycetes; order Diaporthales; family Diaporthaceae; genus Diaporthe; species Diaporthe ilicicola. The sequence continues at coordinate 35,788 of JALPVH010000406.1, read as the reverse complement.
CGCGATCCAGATTCTGCAGCGATATGCCCTGCTCTATCAGGGGTGAGTTGAGGGGAAGTGGGGTTCCGAATTCCCCCCAGCTCGCCAAAAGCAGATCCGCTGAAGCCCCGCAAGCCAGCTACGTAGCTTTGCCCCTAGTGGACGACACCATGCAATACATGCGTGAGACCGCCGCGACTCGGGACGCGAGCTGAGGCACTTCTCCCGAGGGGCTTCCACCTCGAGCCGCGCTTGTTTTCGTTTGCCGCATCCCCTGCCTGCGTACTGCCCGCGTTACCGGGTCAGAACTATACGTGTATCACTGGAAATTGCCGAGTGACAGCAGCAGGATGCAAGTCCCCGAGAGTCCTGGGGAAAGAAAAAGGACCCGCAAACCTCGTGGGAGAGGATTGAGAACGGCGACTGGCTGGTGAGTGAAATGCAACGTCAACGGGATTCCGTCAGTCGCTTCGAGTAGTCATATCTCATGAAGTCTCTCGGCGACTGTCCACAACGTCATCTCCATGTGGATTTCGTGCGAGCCCAAGTGCCCAAGCTAACTTAGAAAGTCTTACATGTCGCAAGAGACACAAGAAATGTGATGAGAAGCGGCCTGCATGTGGGCCTTGCTCCAAATCCAGCAGAGAGTGTCTCTACAACAGCGTTGGGACAAGCTCCAGCACGACTTCCAACGAACGCTCTCAGCTGGTCCAAAGACGGCCGACAACAGGAGAAAGCAATCGTCGAGTCTTGACCAGTGAACAAGAAGCCACAGTCACAAATGACGGCTCTCCTGGCTCAACGCTCGCGGTAACCTCACTTCGTGGAGTGCCTGGCCTCGCATCACATGCGTCTCCAGTACACTCTCATGTCAGACTTGAGGGGCCTGACGATGATTCCATCACCACTGGAGTTCAAGAAGTCGGAGGACAGGTGAACTTTGACGATACCACTCATATCCAACCCGTCTACAACACTCCAGACACCATTCTTTCCGACTACCTCACCACCGACCTTGCATCCACACGGTGGCTCGACCTGTTAGCAACAGATGCCGCCCAGGCAGACAAGGCTTTTTCTTTGCCTCCAACGCGACATCCAAGTCCAGCACCAGGTGATCTCAATTTGAGATATAATGCTCCTCCACCGGCCTTGCCGAGCTTAAACACTGCTGTCTCTCAGGCCCAGGTACAGACAGGGCTTGGAGGAAGCGAGCTTTCAAGACTCACCCAAGCCGTACAAGTTAATGATATTGCCGCGAGCGAACGGCATGCGTGGCAGCTCGACCAAGATATCTGTCTCCAAGACCGCGAGAGCGAGCTGTTCCGCACGTTTGCTGAACGGGCTGCACTATGGCTGGATCTGTTCGACCCCCTAAAGCATTTCTCCACGTATGCAACAAGGCTGGCAGTACGTCTACATACAAACAGACTCCCTATCCAGATGATGCATAGCTTTTTCCTTCTGACCTTGATATCCTGAATAAATAGTTGCGGAACATTGGACTTTTGAAAGCCATACTAGCCCTGACATCCCGTCATGCTTTAGCAAAAACCATCCGAGCAACGACATCTCCAGGGAATACCCAATTAGAGGCCAACATCCCAATTCAATACTATTACGAAGCCCTCCACTATATCCAACGAGCCCTCCAATACACCTCCTACACCCGCTCCGAGGAACTTCTGGCTACGGTCATAATAATATCTACCTACGAGATGCTCGATGATTCTAACAGCAACTGGAAGGACCACCTCAAGGGCGTCTTCTGGATCCAGCGTTCCCAGGATGTCGATGGCGCCTCCGGGGGACTAAGGCAGGCCGTCTGGTGGGCGTGGCTGAGGCAGGATTTGTGGGCGGCATTCAGAGAACGGAGGGCTTGTTTCAGCTTCTGGAAGCCCAACAAGGAGGTGGGGGAGCTGGGACAAGACGAGTTGGCTGATAGGGCTGTGTATTTGCTGTCGCAGTCAGTCAATTATTGCGCGCGTGCTACGTCGGCGTCGCTAGCTGTCGCCGACAAGATCCAGTCGGGCGAGGCACTCCTGGCGGCGCTGGAGCGGTGGAAGAGCTCCCTCGGCCCGGAGTATTCCCCCCTCCCCAGCCCGTCCGCTTGTGCCGGGTCCGTCTTCAAGCCCATCTGGATCCACCCCCCGCGCTTCGCAGTCGCCATGCAGGTCTACCACTTTGCCCGGATCCTCGTCACGCTGCACCTCCCCGCCGTCGGCGCTGCTGGGTTTCAGGGCTACCTGAAGACACAACGTTTGCTGTCCGAGGCTGTAGATGGCATCTGTGGGATTGCCCTGGAGCTGAGGGACGAGGGTTGTCAGATCCTATCGGCGCAGTGTCTCTTTGGGGCTGGGCTGTGTACACAGGATGCGGGAAAGAGAGAGGTTATCCTGGAACTCATCAGACGGTCTGAGGAACGGACTGGGTGGCCCATGGCGAGCCTGGTTGAGGACTTGAGGGGAGAGTGGGCAAAGGTGGGCTAATGCGCTTCGCGATTCGCATCTAAGTCGCTTCCGATGCTATTATAACCATATGCATGCATCTGTACATGCCTATGCTGGCCAGTGGATATGACCGCCAGACGAAAATACCCTTGCTGATCTGATATACTACCGCGGCGGATGCATAGATCAAACCGTGATTTCCATACAGGCAGCTCTGTTGCGCAATGGCTCCGCATATGGGCACCTGGACATAACAGACTTGAGACGAATGAAAAGCTTCGATTAGCCAGGAGCTAAGACTCCAGTCATGAATACAAACGCATTTCCCGAGAGGGAACTACGCAGGATGCGTATGGGATGGCTGTCTTTGGTATTGGTCTCTGTCCCGCGCCGCCTAGTAGGCCCTACGTGCTAGTGGTGGAAAGACCAGCAACATACAAAACACTGGGCGATGAACATTGGCCGCAGACAATTCACAGAGAGCGATAAATGTCTTTGGCAATGATCGGGCTGCACAAGCGATGCGATATTGTGTGGCCGCCGGGAAGTAGCTCTCGTCCCGTGGTACGGAGCAGGAGCAGGAGCATTCGGATTTATGCTCTCTTACTCCGCGGTTTTCCTCGCGGGGACGACCGCGCCGAATTTAGGTTTCGGATAGTAGATGAATGTACGGACCCACTACCCGGTGGGTGATGGGATGGAAGGCTCACAGTATGTGTATGAGGGTGTCCTAGCTATGCAAGCCTGAACCCTTAATGCAAAGCTTGGCATAGGCGAGAGCTTCTCTTGGAGAACAAGAAGCCGGGGGGGGGGGGGCACAGGTCAACGACAACGCATGAGACCCCAGATCTCGCGTCGCGATCGAGGTCGCATCCCGCTCCCATGTCCCGACCCCGCGGGGGAATTTTGAATCATTACACGTCCACCAGAAGTCTCCTCGGTTTACTTTTCCCCCGACCCCGACGTCGCCCCGACTCTTGATCAACAAGTGATCTTGCATACATATCGAGCATCGCGCACTCGTTCCAGTGTACAGTCATATTCAAGGCCGCTAGATCAGTCTTGAATATTAAAGCTAGGTGTAGAGTCCAGAGTCGTTGTTGAACAGTAATATAGGGACTGCCGTCCGGCCCGTCCCTCCCCCTCACTCACCCCCTTTATACTGCAAGAGCCAGGATGGGTTCCGGTACGAGCACGAATTGCCTCATGCGCACAATACCTCCAGATCCAGCTCACTAACCAAGCCCACAGTCTCACCACTACAGACAGAGGAGTATCCTCCAAAGTGCAGTCTTCACAAGGACGTGTACCGTCCTTTTCCCTCGTTGCCAGCCAACTTGCTGGCGCCGGCCGATGTGGACGGCGCAGCTCTTGTCACCAAAGCTACTCAGTCTCTCTCGGACGCGCTTGAAGCTGGGGATGTCTCGCAACTGAAAGCCGTTTTCCTAAGCAGCCAGGCATACTGGCGTGACTTGCTTTCTTTCACATTTCATCTCCGGACGCTCAATGACGGGCCTATAATAGCCCCAGCTTTGAACAAGCTGGCCAAGGAGCGAGGCCTGGTCGGCGGCTTCAAGTTTATTCCAGGCTCAATCCACGATGTGTCACCCACCCCGACCCTTAGATGGATTCAAGGTTCCTTCACCTTCGAGACCACCAGCCCTAAGGCGAAATGCGAAGGTTCGGTGCAGCTGTTCCCAGAGGAGGGATCCGATGGCCAGATCAATTGGAAAATATGGACTATCAACACCTGGTTAGAGGACCTGGCCGAGTGGCCCGAGAATCCAGAGCTCCTGACCGCCCCGGGGCGAAAGTTGGACGATGTTGAGCATATTGATACCGATGTCCTTGTTGTTGGTGGTGGCAATGCGTAAGTGCACTGTGACAAACCAAGAATGTCCATGAAAGAAACACAACAATACTGACTCTTCTACCAGTGGTCTTATCACGGCCGCCAGACTCAAAGCTGTCGGCGTCGAGAGCGTAGTCGTTGACAGGTTTCCTCGACCAGGAGACAACTGGGCCCTTCGCTACGATAGCCTTCGTTTCCACATCGGGAAGTCAAGCTGCCACCCTCCATTTCTACGTAAGACAAATTCCGTGATGCGAGAAACCTTGATGGAATCAGTCAATGTCCCTGACACGGTCACAGCATATCCCGACGAACTACCACTGATTCTTACACGAGACATGTTGTCTGCACAAATGAGGGAGTTTGCCAGCAAGTTCAATCTCAACATCCTCCACTCCTCCGTGCTGGTGGGGAGCTCGTTCAACAAGACCAAGGGGGTCTGGAATGCCAAGATCCGCACGCCTTTCGGCATCAAGACGCTCAGGGCGAAGCAGCTCGTCCAGGCCACCGGAGTCGGCTGCGATCACCCATACATCCCAAAGCTTCCTGGAAAGGAGTCTTACAAGGGGGTCGCCAGCTTCCACTCCAAGGAGTACAAGAACCCAAAGCAATTGTTCGACAGGGGTGCCAAGGTAGGGTTTTTTTTTTTTTTTAACGGCTGGACATACCCGACGACTAACAGTTGGTTCTATAGTCCGTAATTGTTGTTGGCGCCGCAAACTCGGCCTTCGACGTGATGGAGGATTGTGCGGCGGCAGGCCTCAAGACCACAATGATTGCCCGCAGCCCAACCTTCATCTTTCCTTGGGACTACGCGCTTGAGCCAGAGGGTATTGGCATGTACGAGCGAGTCCCCGTAGACGTAGGCGACAAGGTGCTCATGACGGGTCCGGCGGCAATAGGCGGGCAGCTTGTCAGGGGTATGTACTCGAAGCTGGCCTCGACGAGGGACAAGGACCGGTACAAGCCCCTGCTGGAGAAGGGCTTCCCCGTGTACGACTCGGCGGAGGGAGGCGATCTGGTGCATCACCTTATGGAGGCGGGCGGCAAGCACTTCAACGACATCGGCGAGGGAGTCCGGTACATTGTCGAGGGCAAGGTCGCCGTCAGGGGGCTGGTCGAGCCGGTGGCATACACTGAGACGGGGCTCAAGCTCAGCGATGGCTCAACGGTCGACGCAGACTCGATCATCTGGGCCACCGGATTCGACTCGGACAAAGACCGCAGCACAACGGCCGAGATCCTGGGCGGCGAAAAGTTTCTCGGCAACGACGGCGGCGACGCAAAGAGCGTGCTGGGGCCAGAGGACGTGAGTGCGCTCAGGGATGGCATCTGGGGCGTCAACAAGGAGGGAGAGCTGCGCGGGATGTTCACGCGGCACTTGCGTGTGCCCAACTACTACATCCATGGGGGCACGACTTCGCATCACCGGTATCATTCCAAGCACATCGCCCTGCTTATCAAGGCTGACCTCGAAGGTGTCCTGCCTGATGCTTATCGAGACACGCCTGACCCTGCGTAAGCAGGACATCTCTTCACCTGTGGCACTATAGAAGGATGGGTCGGGACTTGTCGTCTTTTAAGAAGGTACATCAGAGCTCGGAACGGGTTTCCTTAGGAATGGTGATTTGACTATGTTCGTAGAGCAGATTTTCTCATGATGCACGTTCTTCGTTCCAGCAATCGAATGATGACATTGTTGCGAAGGCTTGTTATACCATAACACCGTGACCGATGAGCGTCAACGGATCTCCAAATGATTTACCATGACTCCCATTTCTGCCCACCAAGGGCAACAAGGCGATTGAACAGCTCATCTCTCAGCGGACAAGCCGTGATCTTCACCCTGTCACCCTCGCTCGTCACGATTTCCAGCGCATCTGCGACCTCCTTGCCCATCGACCACCCAACCACCAACTTCGCCTTCCACCCGTACCCGCCGATCTTCTTCAGCTCCACAATGTCCGCCACCGCCACGCTCCAGGCAGGATGGACGTGCTCTGCCTCGATCTTGTCCAAGTCGGACTTGACATCCGTGCTGAACGCCACAGCGGGTATCGTCGCTTTCGTCGAAATGTACACCCGGCCCTTGTGACCCTTATGGCGAGCCTGGAACTCCACCGGACCGTCTATATGCGGGTGGCGAGGTATGACACCCAGGCGGTCTTTAGCCTTGCCCGATCCGGCATTGGCCTTGATCGTATCTGTTCCAATGGCAGCCTTGACTGCGCCCTTGGTCGTGCCCTTGAAGAAGTTGAGGATTCTGCTGCCTTTTCTGCCGTGCTTGCTGGTTTTGGAGTCGGCAATGTCTGTACCGTCGGTTTCGTGAACCTTATCCGCATCTCTCTGCATTGCATCGTAAATCTCGGACTCATCTGCTCCAAGTGGGGCATCACCGCCAGTAGCTTGCAAGTCTGCGGCCGTGACCGTGACGGGATGCTCGGAAGGGGCCTCAGTCTTGCCCGGAGGGGGCGGCAGAGGGGCTTTGTTCGCCTCGCCAACGCGCAGCAGTGTGATGGTGAGCTGCGCATTGGTCGGCACGCCTTTGAGAAGGGTGTTGCGGAGCTCAAGCAGCTTCTGCCAGTTGGGGAACTTGCGGTTGAGAAGGTCAAGACCTCGTCCCAGAACGGGGTCGCCGAAGAATCCAAAGCCGATTGCGAAGGCCACGCCCTTTGTGAACATGTAGGAGCTCACAAAAAAAGACACCAGCAGCAGCGGGGAGGCAGTAATTGCAAGACGAAGCCGATAAGTGTCCTTGGGGAATGGGGCTGTTGGGCTCAAGGCGTTGCCAAATCGTTCCCAGGTATCAGCAACATCTGCCAGGGCGTGCATGACCGGCCTCATCTTGTTCCACATGGCCGCGTCCATAGGCTCCTTGGTCTTGTCATGCTTGGGGCCGGCCTCTGGCTTTGTTCCTGCGGCGACATGCCTTGCCTCGGAAGCACCAACTGCAATCGATGATGGGTCAGGGACCGAGTCGCCAGGCCCTTGATCCTCAGTTTCCTCACCTGGATGTTTGCCGGTTGCGCTGCTCAGGGCCACAGATGTGATACCACTGACGAAGTTGCTAGCCTCCTGCTCGACCGCCTCGCCCCTGTGCTTTTCGGGTGCCCCCGTTACGCTGTCTTGGCTTCCCAGAACACCGGCCTTGGGTTTCTGTATGCCTCCGGATCTGCTGTCAACGAGAGCCAAGGGCGCGGGTGGGAATAAGATGTTTCTCGAAGGCGGGTATGCAATCAGTGTTATCAGAGTCGCTGACAATAGCGGAACAATCATATCGAAGAGCCAGGCGGTGAAATAAGCGGTAGCAAAGCACAAGGTCCGTCTCTTCTCTCGCCAGGACCTCAGTCGCGCAACATGCTTGACGGCAGCCAGAACCTGCACAATGACTGTCATGTAGAGTCTCTCGAGGTTTGCGCGCAGCTTGTCCGGGGAGAACTCCTCGTCATCGGCGATGTTCAGGTCAAGGCCACCTGGAACGGGATTGGGCACAGACTTGACGTGGTACATCTGCTTGTTGAAGCGCCTGATGAGCAGCCACAAGTCTTCGTTGTCCAGGCCTCCGACAAAAGGCTCTGCATCATCGACCTTCTTCTGGTTCCAACCCAGATCCAGCACCTCATCTTCATGGTCTTGCTGTGCAAGGCCTTTCTCTTCATGGTCATCTGTTGCTAGGGAGTGGGACAAGGACGGATCTTCAGCGAGAGTATTTGATGTTTCTGTCTTGTTGGGATCGCTGACAGGTTGCGTGTCGGGAGGAAGGGGCAACAGGTCGCTTATGGTGGTTCCAAGCCCAGTTTCCCCCAAGATTGGGTGCCCCGCTGGCACGTCTTTGTCTTTGTCCGTGGTCATGATGGGCTATATTTCTTCAATGTCTGCGATGCGAGAAGACTAGGCACAAAGATTGGTCTTGATAATTCTCGCCGTGCTTTTACGCGTGAGCCAGCGATAAATGTTGACAATATACTAGGGATGTGAGAGAACCTTGGGCATACGATGCATTAAAAAATCAAAAAAACCTGGACGGGGAATAAATGTTGACACATGTCGCAAGACAACGTCACTCCTGCCTTGTTCCTCCTAGACAGCTGGACGCAGCTTCAGCTCTTGTTGTTGCCGCAAATGACGTCGTGGCGTTTTCAGACGCGGCTTGTGACGCCAGCATTGGCACTAGTCTCACTTGTCGATGGTGATCTGGACTTTTCAAATTTCCTTCTTTGGTCCTTAGCTGCCACGGCACGGTTAACTAGTTCTCTGGTCAAGACCCACACTTTGCTTTGTGTCTTTCCATGCTTTTCACTCAGCGGCTGAGCGGTTGTCATGTTGTTGGCGGAATGTACACGTATCCGCGAGAGTCGGTCTAACTCTACTGAGACTGCGTCGACGCATGAGAGTCCGATGCATATATTATTAGGCCTGCCACCAACTTCTCTTCCATGATCTATCCGTTTAATAGTTCACACTCAAAGTCATGCTAAACTTATTCATCGATATGAACTTGCACCCGCCGTTGATTGCCGCCGATATTCACATCCAAGAATGGTAGGAAAAGCAGACAAACCTATCTGACAGATTTCGTGGGGCCTCGGGAGCTGCTAAGTCAACAATTGAAAAAAGAAAAACTAGGAAGGCCTGCTTCCTTCTCTATTCAGAACGATTGCAGACTCACCTGTGGGTCACCTGCATGTGAGAGCGTGAGACGGTATCAATTCTCAATCCGTTGATGCGCAACTCTGGCCCTGTTGACGGGCTTCTTCGCTGTAATAAAATTGATGGGATGACGCGGCTGACCAAATCTCAGAAGCTTCGCAATCTGGGATTCAAGTGACCAGGTGAAGATATCAGAAATAGCATTCTCATGTTGGGCGGCGTTTTTGTCATCAAATATCAATTGTAGAAATTCCATTGTCCCATATCTGCAGGAAAGTCCGCGGCAGAATCATATATACAGTATGAATCCATTCGTAAAAAGTTTGTTTGGCCCATGCCTTCTCGTCTCCTCGTGACCACCTCATGAAGCCTGCCATGAACATATATGTTTCTTCGGCAATGACTTAAGTGATGGTTTAGTTACAGCTACCCCGGACGTTTTCAGTCGAGGCATAGCAAGTGCCCTTGCCATCGGCGCAGGCGAAACCCTCCGTGGCGACAGTCTGGCAGTGTGCCTGCCATTGGTCACCGTCGAGGGCGTCTCCATCCTCGGAAATGCAGTGTCCCGAAGCCGTGTCATATGAGACGCCATTGCCGTAAGCGTCGCAGGCCGGGGAGGTGATGCGCCAGTTAAAGCCGCCGTTATTGCACGCACAGGAAGAGTGCATATCAGCAAGGCTGATCAAGGTTCTATGGTCAGCCAGGACTGCATTGCGAGGATTGGTGATATCAACTAGTAGGGACTTACGCAGCGCCAGCAAAGGCGGCGAGGACGGCGAGGGTCAACTTCATCTTGGTGTTGATAGATTGTCAGGGGTGTACGGCTCAGGGGCTGGTATCTTTCGTGGCGGACGACAAGCGAGGGACGTGTTGCTTTACTGCTGAAGGAATGGAACAGTGAATCAACACTTCGAGGAAACGAAAAAATATCGACACTGAAGAACCGTGGGAAAAGAGACTGTGATGAGATGGCTTGGTTGTGAGTTGGATCTAGCCACCGAGATTGTGGATGGCGATTAGGTTCGTCTTTTATGTCTTGATGAACGGGTTCCTGGCACGATACGGTCCCATACAAGAGAGGCTCCACAGGCGATTCATGGCCCCTGCAAGGCTGGCAGGATAACCCTCTCCAGCCCTCACCTGTAATTTGATACCGTGGAGAAGGGACCGGCCATATCGGGCAGAATCTCTGCACGTGTGAGAATCCTTCGCTAGCCGCGTCCGCGTGAGCCGCACCGCCAGGCCAGCTGTGGGCAGATCCCTTCGACATTTGTCCTGTGGGCCCTTCTCTGCCCTAGGATTCTCCCGCCATGTATGACTTACTATCGTCGAAGTGGAACTCTGCTTAGATAGGGATGAACCTCTCGCAGCATGGGACGCAAGGACTGGGTTCCCACAGTTTCGCTGACTGCCGGTACTGACTTCAGTATCAGTCAATCCGATGACAGTCAACAACAAGCATTCTAGAAAAATCTTGTTCCGGCCGGGTCGGAGTGCACGCACGTGCAAGCCTCCCTGCTGCCCTATAGGGCAAGTCCGAATCTAGAATGATTCGCCATTGTTGTTTACCCTAGGGTATGCTTAGAACGGGAGCTCAGGGAATAGCCTATTTTTGCGTCCTTGTAGGCCACCTCACCCCACAAGTGTGTCACGTCTTCCTGTCTGTTCCCACGGTAGCTTGTCAGGATCTGCCATCTTCTCACTCTCACCGTACAGACAGCCACTAGGGCAGCGAGTCATTGTGCGGTGCTCACTCCACCATGTGGTTGGGATGGCGCTCTGCTTCTGTCATGTATCAAACGCATGGGAAGTCCACGCTGCCAAGGCAAACATTCCCTTATCCGGGCGAAAGCAGTGAATGGGGGGGCCTGGTCACCTGTCCAGGTCAGCCTGGACTGCTATCTGGCAGATCTCGACATGACTACGGCTTTTGTGCAGGGCAAACGTGTCTTAAGCTCTTTCACAACATGGACTTCGGACGAACCTCAACGGTGCGGGAAGCTTAATTGAATCTGGACCCGAGATATGCTATGCCAGGGTGTGAGGCTTGGCTGTTGCCATCTATTGCGTGACCTCTTGTCTTTCTCACGCTCTTGTTGTCAACCGTCCGTACATCCACCCCATACCTTGTGAGCATTGGGCATGTCTATTTCTTGCCGGCGGGTGGTATGGACGATCATGCATCAATAGATGGCGCGCGAGCTGCTAATGCCACGCTTCTTATTTGCATGCCTCGTGCATGATGGAATGCAGCTGTCGTGACAACGCCACACAGGTTCTCGCACAAGATAAGTCTCCACACAGCGTCTGGAGGCTCCGTCTGATCCAGCATGTCGGAGCCACACCTCCCAGGCATCCCTGTCCTTTCTTTCCGGATTGTTCTCAGTGGGATTACTGCTGCGATGCTCCTTGGACACGTCGCCACGGAATCCAGAACCCTAAGTCCGAGTGGGCAGGATAAAGATCGTGCGCGGCTTGATGAATAGACTAGTCTCTTTGATTACTGATGGTACGAGCACATATGAGTCCTATGTTGAGTGAACTTCAAACGGATATTTGTCGAACTACCTCGGGACCTTTTCAAGAATTCCACGTCGACGGAGAGACCAGCTTCTGTGCCTGAAGAAAGGCTTTGTTCCACCATCGACACGTTCTATGAGGATAATTTGGTGCCATTTTACCACATATTCCTAGAGGCTTCCCGACTTCTTCGATCCATGCCACCGAGTGCGACAGATTTGCCACATATGTACCCAGAGTGCGTCATCGGTCGGATCTGACTACCACTACAAGTCACAATGTCTCGAGATCTTATGAGACTGCGACCACCACCTTGCCCCTGGATCGCTTGCTCGCAACACGCTCGTAACCCTGAAAGCCGCTTCCGTTAGCCTCAATGAATTGGTGATCTGACAGATAAACGGCATACCTTGATAGTGTCGTTCATCGAGTACTCCGAGTCCCTCGGGAACTTGCTGTACTCCCCGTTTTCAATCCACTTTGCGACCTCTTTGGCGATTGCTCCATCGGGCCACAGAGCGAGAAGCTTGTATCGTCGGGGCACACCCCCGAGTGCAACAGGCAACAACTTGCTTCTCACAATCGGTCCAGCCCCCACGCCACCCACGATTGTCACAAACAATCCGTTCTTGTCCATATACTTGGCTGATCTCTGGAAAAGCTCATCACTCCCGACGCAGTCGAATATCCGATCCATAGGTTTTGATTCAAAGCGGTCGGTTAGGTGGGCCACCAGAGACTCGTAAGCCTTGTAATCGATCACCTGCACTCTCATCGTTAGCAAGATTGGCAGGACCCATGTAGATCCCGTTTAATGCGGACAGAAAGCAGGCGTTCGTACCTCGTCGGCACCAAGGCCTTTTACCATCTCAGCATTTGCGGCTGAGCAGACTCCAAACACGACGGCGCCCTTTGCCTTCGCCACTTGTACAAGGACGGACCCCACCCCACCACTGGCACCGTTGACCAGCACGCGGTCGCCTGCTTTTACGCCGGCCTCTTTGAGGACGATGTAAGCTGTCTGCCCCGCAATCCCCAGCGCGCCGGCGGCATCCATTGCGTCGACCCCTTTTGGCTTCACTACCACCTTGCTCGCCGGGACCTCGATGTACTCTGCCAGACTGCCTCGCCCGACTGCCACCGAGATGACGTTGAGCGCACCACAGACTTCCGCACCCAAAGACACACCAGATTCACTGGGCACTGATGATCCAACCTTGACTACCTCCCCTGCAAAGTCCAGGCCAGGGATCGGATTGCGGCGAAATGGGACCCAGTTCGGGATGTTGCCCATGAAGTTGAGATCGGCAGGGTTGAGGGCAGCATAGGAGACCCTGATGAGAACATTCCCGGCCTTGATCTTGGATGGGACGGGATAGTCGGTCTTGAGGGTAAGGGCGTCTTTTGGCTGACCGTTTTTGGTGACGAGCCACGCCTTCATGGTGGTGGGGATGTCACCCGCCATGGTGGCTCGAAATTGGATCCAAGGCGTTGATGAATGAGCTAAAACAATGGTTTTGTGCGAGATAGCTTTTGCTCGATGGATTTGAGGATGTAGTGGTGTAGGTAGATCTGAGTACAAGACATCTACGTGGTGGTTTGGCGGATTCGCGCCAGACGAATTAGGTGAAACATCAGACCTCAAACGGTGACACGGAGGCGAAACGGAGAAGGGGACGGGAGTGGTCCGCGGTGCAGCGTTTCAAGTGTGGGGAAACGGGTGGTGCTACTTACATAAGCACGGTGCAACGAGCCCCTCCCCTCCCCTGTCGCCCTCAGTCTGACAGTGGGCACCGACGCCTGGGAGCATGGACCCTGTGGTACACTGGTACTGCATGTATCTACTGTAGAATGGTCTACTCCGTAGATAGACGGACGACTGGTTGTCGTGCTGCCGGATAAGCTCCAGGGTCTTGGGTCGGTCGGTCTGTCACTGTCAACACCACACGCCATGCTTAGCTAGAATAAACCTGGAAAGACGACATGATGAGCACCCTTGCGGTCTTCCACGGAGCAGTGATACATTCCCTCTCGCCCACAGAGCTCGAGGTCCTCGAATCGGCTCTTCTTGTCGTCGATGGCGATGGCTGTATCATCTCTTTCGACAAGAACGTCGATGTGCTTCCCGAGATGATGCACGCTCCGGCCGGTCTAGACATCCATCTCAAAGACTGCACGCTCCACCAGTTGCCGCGAGGATCATTCCTCATGCCGGGGTTTGTCGACACCCACAACCACGCGCCCCAATGGGCGCAGCGTGGCCTCGGGCAAGGCATGCACATCCTTGATTGGCTTGACAGCGTCACTTTCCCAAGCGAGGCCAAGTTCGCCCATCCAGAGTACGCACGTCGAATATATGGTCGGTGCATCGACGGCTTCCTCAAACAGGGCATCACGACGGCATCATACTACGCATCCGCGCACGGCGAGGCCACACGAATCCTGGCTGATCTATGTCTTCAAAAGGGCCAGCGAGCATTGATCGGCAAGTGCAACATGGACAGGAATGCACCAGACTACTACCGCGACGCCAGCGTCGAGGAAAGCCTGCGGGTAACGGAGGAATGCATTGCACACATCCAGAAGATCGACCCAAAAGGCCAATTGGTCAAGCCCGTCCTGACCCCACGCTTTGCCATCACCTGTGACCCTGCTGTTCTGGAAGGGCTCGGCAAGATCGCGGCAAGACAGCCTGATCTCCCCATACAGACACACTTCAACGAGGCGGAACAAGAGATGCAGGCCACGAAATCCCTCTTCCCGCAGTTCAGCAACGAGGCCGATCTCTACCATCATTACGGGCTGCTTGGCCCGAGATCGATACTTGCTCACTGCTGCTACATGAGCGAGTACGAGCTCGGCAGGTTTGTGGAGCTCGGCTGTGGTGTAGCCCACTGCCCCATCTCCAACATGACGGTGGGCGGTGGCTTCATGGCGGCGCCGGTGAGGGAATTCCTTCGCCGCGGTATCAACACAGGGCTGGGCACGGACTCTGGCGGGGGATTCTCCAGCAGCATTCTGGATGCCATGCGCCAGGCTCTCGTTGCCAGCAATGCGAGAGAGGCTATGTCGCATGGCGACGAAAAGGGCTTGTCTATTGAGGAACTGTTCTACCTGGCCACCCTGGGGGGCGCGAAGGTGTGTTCCGTCGGGGACAAGGTTGGTAAGTTTGCGGTGGGTCTGGAATTTGATGCTTGCATTGTGTCGACACTAGTGAGTGATCAAGTCATGACCATGGTTGAAGAGGACTCGTTGCGGACTGTGTTCAACAAATTTGTCATGACGGGGGATGATCGGAATATTGAGGCCGTTTATGTGCGAGGGAGGCGGGTCAAGTAGCCCGCGCCAGTGAGGTGGACATGCATTAACTATTCGAGTTTTATAGCGGTTGCCGGCTCATTACGGGCACAGTCCCATTTTGATATCGACATTGTGCGGGAGGGTGCCCAGGCAAGTTGTTCAAGCTGATTCAATAATGATAGCGTGCATTCTTCCTCTCAAATTTTCGGGTTCGGTAAGAACTGGTGAGCGCAAACTCTTGAGCGATTACAGAGCAGTTCTTCATTTTTCGTGAGCAAATTGTCAGCTGAGATTACCTCAGTTACTTTTTCGCGGCTTCTTCACGCTCTCGCGACAGCCGTAGTGGAAGAGGTCCAGAGACAAATCCTTTCATGGCCCAAACGGTCTGATGATGACCTTTTCTCCAGAGACGCCCTGCTTGTTCCTGTCCAACGCCTTGTCTATAGCTCCTAGACCCCCTTCAATCACAATTGGCCGATTTGGTTGGAACAGACCCTTTGCGATCCATCCATCCTCACCACCAATGGCCTTGACCACAGGCTCACTGACATAGCGCTTGTCCGGAGCGCTGCCCAGGCCCAGGATCTGTATGACGTTGACCTTGGGTTTCGCGGCCAGACCAGCCTCGACCACCTCAGGATATGGCCCTGCCGTCGGGTCTGGGTTGTCATTGGGGTTCCACACACCGACCAGCTGGCGCTCCTCAGACGTCGTCTTGACGAGACCGAGAATGGCAATTCCAAGCTTTGCAGTCTCGATCTCGGCAATGGAATCCCAGACAAACTCCAGTGGCAGATCGCCAATTGCATCACGATAGTCCTCGGGTTTTGATTGCGTCTTTCGATCCAACACCACGTGGGCCCCGAGGCTCTTCAGGTGCTCGACGTGCGAGGCGCTCGAGTTGGTGACGATTCTCTCAAAGCCGGACAGCTTGGCGAGCTGAATAGCGTACTGGCCTACAGACGAGCTGCCACCCAGGATCACAACAGACTTGCCCTTGCCGACCTCCCTGCCGCCGTTCTCGACGTCCCAAGGCCCGGGCGATATTCCCTGGCCAGTGCTATGGTAGAAGCCCACCACGGCAGCCATTAGAGCTAGCTGCACACCAGCGGCCTGCTCGTCACTGATATTGCCGGGGGTGTGGGAAGCCAGCTCGGCAGGCAGCTTGCAGTACTGCTGAAATGTTGAATTGTCGAGACTGGTGAGGATGCCCTGGAAGAAGACCCTGTCGCCCTTCTTGAAGGTAGAGACATCGGACCCAATCGCGGCGACCTCTCCGGCAGCGTCGGAGCCTATCACGGCCGGGTAATTGTCACCGAAAAGAATGCCCTGGTCACGGATCTTCCAGTCAACGGGATTGATTGCTGTGGCGGTGATCTTGATGGCCACGTCGCCTGGGCCGAGGGCGCTGAGGGAGCGGTCGGAGATGACGTGCTTGCCCTTTGGCGAGGGCAGCACAGCTGCTTTGAAGGTTGACGGGACGCCGGACATGGTGACGTGAGAATGCAGTGGAAAGTGCACTTGAATGCTGAGCTAGACGATGATGATTGTACTGCGGCTTTGCGGTTGTTGTACAACATGCGACTTGCTGCAATGTCGCGAACTCAAATCCAGCACACGAATGTCTCGAGTGCTCACTAATCCTGTCATGACGTACCCCCGCGCGGAGAAAGGTCAACACGACGGTACACGGTAGTACTGTACCAAACAGGAATACGGTGGGTCTTCTGGGCAGGACAGGTTCATAATTCAGATCCTGCCGAAGTGGAGCCCACATGCACCCAGCAGAATCGGTCGCATTCCCGAGCAGTGTGGCCTCGGATCCAGCTATGATCGGCTCACCCAGCTCCGCCATTACGCCCACCCAGTACAAGCTCTATAGGCGATTTCTGCTAAAAAAAATAAAGTACCTTTTAAGCTAATAATATAGCTTTATATTTAATTAATATATTTAAAAATATTTCTTTTTTAATTCTTAAATTAATTAAAACTTTTTAAAAAAATATTTAAAATTATTATAAATAAGTAATTTTAAAAATGCTATTAAATAAGTAAAAACTTTACTTTACTTAGTATTTTAATAAAGTTCTCGCTTACCTAAAAAGCTAGATAGGCGGAAACTTAAATATAGGGTTAAATAGGTGCGGGGTTAAGCTGCGGGGTTAGAAAGTTATATTAATTTACTAACAAATTCTGCGTGTAGGGTTGTACTGGGTGGGCGCAATGGCGGAGCTGGGTGAGACGATCATGGCTGCCTCGCGCCTCGGATCCTCAAAATACAACAATGCGGCCATCAAACTAGAGGCAATCATGTGGCTTCCTGGGTGTACCGTAGCCTACGTAGGTGCCTTGATCATACATTTACTATATGCAGTTGATAAGGGTTACTTGTATTCGAAGATTCATACCGGTCGCAGAGCTAGCTCGAACGAACATGGACAAACACCTTGGCGATCATATGCAGCTCAACTTGTTCAATTCTGCGCAATGGATCGATCCGCTTCCACAAATAGTCAAGATAGTGCGTTCTGGTCGCTGTGGCATATGGCTTTGCCAGATGTCATGCAATGCTCCTTGGAGTGTCGTGAAATCGAGAGCTTCATTCTTCAGAACGAAGACGTGACCTCCAAGAAGACGAGGTAAGCAGCTCAAAATCCAGGAGAGACGGAACCTAGCGCGTTGAACTCTAATGAAGTCGTGTCGGTGGTGCCACAGTTCATGCCGACACAGCTGTATCATTCTTGTCTTGATAGTCACACCGCGTAGCTCGTATCTACCTAGGTATATGTCTCGACGGACCCCTGAAAACAATTCTTCGATGCAACTCGCCAATCCACTTGAGCCTAGCACGCGCGCTTCGCACTGATCAGATCAGATTTCCCCGAGACGACGCCAAGGGAATAGAAAAGTGGATAATGAACTGCAGTCTTACAACCGATCGATTTCTTTTTCTTGATTTTTTTTCTTCTTCCAAGAAACGGTAAGATTTTGAAAGAGTAGTCAGGGTTGTCAAACTATCGAGTGCCGGCAACGGAGCATATCCTCCAAAATTCACTCGTATGTGCCTTCGGAGGATGGAGGGGTAGGCGGGGTTCAGGTACATAAGATCTTGTGCATCTCGTCTTCTCGGTGACAGATTCCTTATGTATGGACGGCCTAATGCACTTCGGGCGAGAATCATACGTTGTGTGATTTAATGGCGCCGGTTTGCATCCTCACGTTGCATCCATTGGCCTTGGCTGCCATCGCCCATTCAGGTATTGGGCAATCATTCCAGTACCGCTGTTTGCTATTCGTTTAGAATAGTCTTTGGACGGAAGTAGCAACAACCATGCCAGCCCAGGTTCAAAATCAATGCTGATTGGTTGAAATCCGTGGCTCTGATTGGTTGAATTCTAGGGATTTGATTGGTTAAGATATTGCTGAGTAAGCTAAGCCCAGGGGGTAAGGGGGAAGCGGCAGGTGCAAAGCGCCGGAGGCCCGGAGCTAAAGGGGGGGGGGGTTAGCCCCCCCTTTTAAGCTTAATAAATAGGTTTATAATTTTAATTTAATTATAAATTAATTATAAAGTAAATAATAAAATTAATAAACTATTAAACTATTAAACTAATAAATTAATAAACTAATAAACTAATATATTAATATACTAATAAACTAATATACTAATAAACTAATAAATTAATATATTAATAAACTAATAAACTATTAAATTATAAATTATTTATCTTATTTAAATTTTATCTCTTAAAGCTTAAAATATAATAAATAAAGAAAGGAAGCTATAGTTAAAATTAAGCTATAGCTTCCCTTTTCTTTATAAACCTTAATTTACTTTATACTTAAGCTTTTATAAATAACTTAATATAGTAAAAAGCATTTATTATACTATTAAATACCTTTTAAAAGGCTTTATAAGTATTTAATAAGGAAAAATCTATAATATAAAGAAAAAAACTTTATTAGCTAAAGATATAATAATTAATAATAATAAGTATATAATTATAGGAAAATAATTAAGGTAAATAATCTTACCCTTTAGCGCTAAAGGGGTATATTAAAAAGAGAGTAAATTAAAAAGGTAATATTAGCGGGATTTAAACCTATACTCTTTATATTATTAATATAAAAAGGTACTTTAATACTTAACTAATATATTATAATGCTAGCTATAATTATATACCCTTATTATATAATTATTTATATAAATTAAATAATTATTTAAGAAAAGTTATTATTATTATATAATTATAATTATTATAAATTAAGTTATAATTATAATTATTAGCTATTAAGCTATAATTATAATTATTAATTATCTTATTATATTTTTATTTTATTATAAGTTAACTTTTTTATAAAGGCTTTATAGTTAAAAGTATTTAATACCCTTTATAACCTTTATTATTAGCTATTATTAGCTATTTATTATTTATTACTAGCTATTATTAATCTTTATTATTAGCTAACTATTTATTAGCTTATTATTATTAATTATTTATTAATTATTTTTTAGCTTATTATTTATTAACCTATTACTTATTAGCTTATTATTATTAGCTATTTATTAGCTATTATTAGCTATTAATTAGCTATTAAACTATAAATTTTATAGAGCTATTTATAGGTTTTTTTATGGGGCTATTTATAATTAAAATTAAAAATAAAAAAAAAATAAAAATAAATAAAAATTAATAATATTTAAAATTAAACTTATAGCCTTAAAATAAAAGAAAAAAAGTATTTCGCTATATTATAAATAATACTTTTTCTTTTATATAAGTAATAATTAATATATAATAAACGCTTAAAGCTTTAAGCGCTAAGCTTTTATAGCTATATTAAGCTTTTATAGCTATATTTAGCTATATTTTATTATATAAAATATCTACTATATTTAAAAGAAGCTACTTTATATTTATTTTCTATAAATTTAATCTTTTTAAATTTATCCCCTTTACTTTTAAAATATTTTTTATTATTAATTTAATAGCTTAATAGTTTAATAGCTTAATAATTTAATAGTTTAATAATTTAATAGTTTAATAGTTTAATAGTTTAATAGTTTAATAGTTTAATAGTTTAATAATTTAATAATTTAATAATTTAATAATTTAATAATTTAATAATTTAATAATTTAATAGTTTAATAGTTTATTAATTTATTAATTTAATAGTTTAATAATTTAATAATTTTATAGTTTTATAATTTAATAGTTTAATAGTTTATTAATATATTAATATATTAGTTTATTAATCTATTAATTTATTAATTTATTAATTTAATAGTTTAATAATTTACTAGTTAATAGTTTATTAGTTTAATAGTTTAATAGTTCATTAATTATATTATTTATTTTATAATTAATTTATTATTAAATTAAAATTATAAACCTATTTATTAAGCTTAAAGGGGGGGGCTAACCCCCCCCCTTTAGCTCCGGCGCTTTACATCTACCGCTTTCCCCTTACCCCTTAAGCTTAGCTTACTTAGCAATATCTTAACCAATTAAATCCCTAGAATTCAACTAATTAAAGCCATAGATTTCAACTAATTAGCATTAATTTTAAACCTGGGCTAGCATATAGTTGTTACTTCCAACTAAAAAACTATTTTAAATAAATAGTAAATATTTTTCAGGGCTAATGGCCTTTTAATTAATAATCTTTTTAAACTCCAATCACTTAAAAGCTCCTACATCTTCTTTATTTAGTCTATTGCTAGGTAAAGTTATTTTATTTATATAATAAAGTTTAATGTTATAATAATAAGGGTTAAATTTATTAATTTAAACCTTATAATCTTTAAAGTAAAAGCCCTATCCGGTCTAAATATAAAATAAAGAGAATCTTAGCGTATTAAAGTCGAGTGGGCTATAATTTTAAATGACGTCTATAACATTAAAATTATAGACTAGCGCTAAGGTAGTCTCGGCGAGAAGGCGTGCGGCAATAAATCGATCGAGGAGCTAGACATCTATAGATTTCTAGGCGGTTAATTATAATATACCTTAACCCTAAAAGCCTTTTTAAAGACCTTTTAAAGTAATTATTTATTAAAGCGTTAGCGATTACTATATTAATAATAATATTATTATTAGTTAATTATATTACTTTTACTTATTTATATAATAATTTTTATATAAAAGTTATAAAAGTAAATTTTAATTAATTAAATTATAAAACTTTATTTTATAAATCGAGTTTATAATAATAATAATAATAATAATAATAATAATAATAATAATAATAATAATAATAATAATAACACACAATAATAATAATAATAATAATAATAATAATAATAATAATAATAATAATAATAATAATAATAATAATAATAATAATAATAATAATAATAATAATAATAATAATAATTTTAAATATCTTTTAAATATAAAGTTAAAAGATTTATAATTATATTTTTTTAAATTAAATTTTATTTAAATATATTACGTTTTTATAATTAAGCTTTATTTCTTTAATTTATTTAAATAAAAAGTAAACTTTTCTTTTAAAAAAAAGTATATTAAATAATTAACCTTCTTTCTTTCTTTTAACTTATTTTCTTTTAACTTATTATAAACTTTTACTTTATAAGTAATAAACTTCTTTATTTCTTTTAAATAAACTTTATATATTTTTAAAATAATAATAAATATATTAATTTATTAAAATAAAAAAAGGTTTTTATCTTTATATTTCTTTACTTTAATAAAAATTTTTTTTATTTAAATAAAGATTTATTTCTTATAAATAAAGTTTATTTTTATAGCTATTTATAAGCTATTAAATCTATATATCTAAAATAATAATAAAATATAATAGCTTTATTTAAGTTTTAAATATATATAAATAATAGTTTAAGCTTAATTAATAGTTATCTCGGTTTTATATAATAAGTTAAATAATTACTTTTAAGTAATCTTATAATATAATAAAATAAAGTTATATTATTTAGTTTTATTAAATATATATATATTTAAATAAAGTTAAAACCTTTAAAATAATAGCGGCTTTTTAATATCGCTTATTTTAAATAACTTATATTTATATTTAAGTTATATAGCGATAATACTTTTATATAATATTTAATAGTATTAAATTAGCTTATAGCTTATAATAACTTTAACCTCGATAGCACTAGCGTAAATAAATTAAATATAGCTTAACGCTATAGCTATTAATGTAAAATAGCAGCTTTTAATTATAAATAAGCTTATAAAAAATTAATAAGTTATTATAAAAAGTTTTATATAGTAAAACTTATTATATTAATTTTAAAAGATATATTATACTTTATTCTTTTTAAATACTTATTATTATTTTAGCTTAATAAAGAAACTTAAAAAAATAAAATAATTAATTAAAAATATTTTATTTTCTTTAATTTATAATTATTTATTTTTATTTAAATTTATTATATAACTTTTTTTAATTTACACTTTATTATATTTAAAATTTAATATTAATATATAAAATAAAAAATTAATATTATTAAGTTATTTATATCTCTTCTTATAACTTTAATATATAAATATAATCTTTAAATTAATTTATATTATTAATTATATAAGAGGCGGAAATTATATATTAATAGTAGGAAAGAAAAACTATTAAATTATTTATAATTAGCAGTGTGTATAATTCTATAGAGAAAATAGTTGCGGTTGCCTTATGTGAGCGACAACTATGTATAATATATAAAGATCTCGCTTTAAAGGTCACAATAATAGACCTGAGTTCTGAGCGCTTTTTTGATGGTTGGGTCTTCTTAAAATGGACCCATGCATTGCAGTTGTTTATAAGACAAGAAGCCGTCAACTTTCAATTATCTGCATGCTAGAATCATTCCACCTGGATTTTCCCGTCGTGCCATATCCACAAAAGTAACATAGGGAATTTCAGAGATTGGGTGGACTCAATTTTGTATGCCTGGCCCAACTTGAAACCCCTACAGCCGAAACGCCAGGATATGAGGGAAAGCACCAGAAGCCTTCCATCAGACCCAGGGCTGGGATCTGCCCTCATCGACGGCCAATACCAACTTCCAAGCAGTTCAGCATTCTCGTCCTGGACTCTTCTTCCGCTGCAAAGCCGCCCTCGGCATCCGCGCCGTCCTCGTCGGCAACAACATCATCGACCGTCTCAAGGCACATGGTCCGCACACTGACGACGTACTCATTCTGCTTGCCGAACCATGCCGCGAGGTGCAGCGCAGGAGCCATGGCGCGGCCGGTGGCGCGCACTAATACCTCGTCCTCGGGCCGGTCAGAGGAGGCTGGCGAGTTGAGTGCCGCCATGCGCGCGGCGAGGGGAAGGCCCTTGGTCGAACGGGACGAGGGCGTTTTGTCAAGAGCACGCCGGACCTTGTTAACGATGCCCATGCACGGCGACTGGGTGCCGACGTATATGATGGGTTGTTTGGAGCTGAGAGGTGTGCCTCCTCGATTCAAGACCTGGCCCCGATTGAGAGGGCGTTTGTGGATTTTGGAGCCTGGCGAGGTGTCAGTCACACCACTCTCTACAACCACGCTAGATCTGTGTGCGTGTTTAATGGTGGCGATTGTGACATACTCTTGTTGAGAGAAGGAAGCTTCGAGACTTGCCCGATGGGCAGCTTGCTGGATGGTTTCTTGTCCATGGCAGATTGTCCAAGCGTTGGACATGTGTGTTTGCTGGAGTTGTGAAGGGTGAGAGAGCGACGACGAGAATGGAAACGTCTCACGCGCGCAGAGTCTCAGAATGCGGCTTGGGCAGTGTCAAGTGATGGCTGAGAACTCGTCGTGATGCTGCGCCGACTCTTCATGGCGAGTTCATTTGTTTTCGTATCGTATGGCTCCCTGCTTTGGGTTTTTGATGTTTCTGTTAAGTTGGAGGAACAAACTGAAAGTCTCCGAGGCTGCGTCGCGAGCAAATAAATGCATTCAATTAAAAGGCACCGAGACAGATGCCAGCCTTCAGAGCCTTAGTGGGGGCGCTAGGTGGCTGCTTTCAAATGTTCGACTAGTGGAGAGGCGCTACATGTGCAGGGGCCCAGCGTTGGCAATTCACTGGACCACTCTTCCCACTCAGGTTCTGTGACATGTATCCTTCCTATTTTCCGTAGCTGACTTCCTAAGTGAGCATTTGTAGTGGGATGAATTTTCGTACACTTCAGAATGACAGAATAAGCAGTGAGCCATAACCGCAGAATGCTCGGACCAATTTAGTCATATATGATATTCTTTTAATTGGATCAGAGCATTTGACTTAGCAACACTTTAGCATACATGTCAGCTGTTGTACTAGTACAAACAGCGTCCTGTAGAGGCCGCAATGGTGGGGCCGTGCTGGCTGTCCTCAACGGTTTACCGCCTTCCGCGAACGGTTGTGGCCTGACAGGGATTAATGACATGACGACAGCAGCAGTCGCGGCAGGAACAAGCTCGAAGCCCCCGCCGGCCAGGGGAAGCAAGCTATCACAACGACAGCACGTATCTACCTTGCTTCTTCCACAGGCTGCCGTCTAGACAACGCTTCGACCTGTCTTACATACATCCCCAAAATGGCTGCCTGAGTCCACCTGAGGCAACGATACGGCGTTCATGCTTCATGATGTCTGTTGAAATCTGGCCATCTCTGCCTCCGGAGCAGCTTATAACGGCCGTCGAGCAGACACAAGTGAGCTCATGCACCGAGTCCCCTTTCATCCCTCTGTGCTCAGCCTAAGCACTGTACAATTGCAATGCTCGAGCCAATTGGCGATGGCTGGGTGCTCATCCCACAGCCCCCTGAAAGGAGACCACTGACAACCTCCATCGTCCAGAGGCGAGAGCTAGAATGGCTCCTGAATGAGCTGCACGAGACTCTCCAGAACCTCAAAAGCGGTCTCGAAGACTGCTATGCCCTTCTCGCCCCAGTCGACCCCGGGAGCACCCTTGTTGTGAGCACTCATAGGAATGAGATCGTCAAGGGCCACATTACGAGGGTCGGGACACGGATAGTTAAAGGCGTACGAGCTCTCACTATGTTTCCTTGCTGGACGGGCCAAAGACTGAGAGATATCACGGACTTGCAGATCCTCACATTAAAGCTACGCACGCTCCCACATCAGACATACACCATCAACGTCGAACACCCCATCCAAATAGCGCCCTTGACGACCCTACATGCCCTCCTCAACCACTCTATAGACCTTCTCACACTCACCCTTAGCTACACATACTCTTCTGGTACTACAGGCGGCACCGAACCACCGCCCTCGCCAACCCGTCCCACCGCTACGTTCATAGCTGCCCAGCTCCGCCTCCTCAGCCAGTCCCTGACCGAAGCCACATCCCTGCTCAAAGGGCCCCAGCCCTTGACCGCGTCCGACGCGACTTGGGTATCCAAGTCCTGTAGCCCAGTCCATTTCTCCCCTCAGACGGGCTCCAACCTGAGCATACAATGGGGCGTCCAGGAGAGCCAGCTCGTCCTGTGGCTGAGGACCCTGGAGCCGGCCGACGCGCCGGTGAATCTTGGGATGAAGTTTGCCCTGGCCATCGGCACGACGCGCCGGCTGGAGCACGACGAGGCGGAACAGGTCTTCATGTATACGTACCCGGAGGGCGCGGCCCCGGAGTTTCCGAGCCGTGGCAACAATGGGGGCGGGGCCAGCGGGCCCGGGCAGAAGAACATCGGCAAGGACAACAACAATACTAAACAAGACAGTTGCGAGATCGAGGCTCAGGTCTTCGTACGGGAGAAGGTGCGTGTGGAGAGTGCAGACCCGGCCTTGATGTCACTCGGGACGAAACTCGCCGCGCTAGCTACGACGCTCGCAATGGCCAGAGGGAATTTGGCGACTGTCATGGGCGAGGATATCGACGAGTGACGGATGCTCTGAGCAGACAGGAAAATGATACCCTGACGTAGATTGTTATGCGAATGACTTTTCAAGCGAATGAATATTGCATGCCTTTGATTGAGGACTCTCAAACTTTTATTGCTCGATTAACATTGAGTTGATGAGCCCCCTTTCCTAACGTGACGCCCATCCGTGGGTCAGACGAATAGAATACATGTAGCCTGAGCGCACCGGACATTGTTTTCCGCGACACCTTCAAACACCAATGCAATTTCGGGCAGTATGCAACCGCCTTGTGTCATAACGAGTATTCCTTCCCAACTCCAATCATGATCATTGCTCTTCCGGCGGGCAGTCAAGCTGCCGGGAGATGCGTGGGGTCAACACATTGCCGCTTCACGGTTGAACGGCTGGATAAAGGCTAGTGTAGCACAAGCTACCCTTGCGACCAAGCACAGTGACAATCGTGTCAACAGACACTTGAACGCCGCTCGATGAGAATTACACTGACCGATAAGTGGAGGGATCTATACAACGATAGTTGATCATAACCGAAATATCCCACAAAGCGGTAACGGGGTAGAACAGTCGTCAATCTGAAACCCCGGGTCGGTGACCGTTCTTCAGCCCACCGGCGACCACGGCATCGGGATCATAATCCTCGATTTCATCGTCTGGATCAAGGGCACCGTCTTGTGGACCGTATCCGCCCAGCCGGGTATGCGCCAGGAATCCTCACGACGAATCTTCCGCTCCTCCAGGTTGGCAAATTGCCAAAGGTGGTGGACCGTGTTAAGATCGCCAATCTGAACGAACCAAGCTCCAACACCCTCCATCACCTCGCGCCGAGCCTTGAGGCCCCTACGCCAATGCGTCTCCCACTCGAGCAGGTTTCCTGGATTAAGCGTGTAGGACCGGAGCTCGAAGACACCACCAAGCTGTCGGGGAGGTGTGGTGGGCCAGAAGCTGAACTCTTGCATCACTGAAGTCTTCTTGGAGGTGATAAGAGATCGTAACTTCATGTCAAATTCAGGAAAGTCGGGGTGGTTTGAGATATTGTGGAGAGAGGTGTGATAACCCGTGTATCGTTGGTACTCCCAAATATGGACTATCAAGCTGTCAGTTTAAGACATTCTCCAGGGTGTGAGAGATAGGGCAGTTGGGGGGGGGGGTGCGCACCGAATGTGTCGACTTCTCCAACCTCTGCCCGCCAGCTTCCAACCAGATGAACCTTATTCTCCGGCAGAGAGGCCATGAGGGGGTACCAAGTGCCCACAAGCTCGACGTACTCATCCACCTTGTCAGGCTTCACCTCGTGGAACACAATGCTGTGCACATACTTGCCCCGCGCGACGACTTGGCTGAAGCTGGCCTCGAGCTGGGCGTCAAGCTCGCGGCCCTCCTTCGTGCCGTAGATCAGGTTGGTCAGGGGACCAGCCTTTCGAGGAGGCTCCTTTTTGGCGATCTCTGCTGCCCGTTCTGAGGTAGAAGCAGTGCTTAGTGAACCCAAGCCCTGAGGAGCATTACCGGTGTCTGGGGAGGAGAGAAACCCACTAGCATCCCGCTCCCTCTGAGCTGCCGCCAACTGCTCTCTGAATGCCTTCTGCTTGCTAGTGAAGGCCTCGACGCTGCCGTCCTCTGGGTCTATGTCGCTCATCGCGGGGGTGCGCTTCGAAGCCGTCGAATATGAGCCGCTGAACATACGCGCTGCTTGGCGCGGGGTAGCTGTCGCCATGGCGGCGCGTGCAAGTCGTTGGGACAGCATGGCGAAGGTTTTACGTGTAAGAGAAGGGAAATGCTTGACAGCCGACAAGAATAATTGGGTGCACCAAAAACAAGAGCTGCAACGATAGAAGACTCCAGCCAAGGCTGAAACAAGGAATGGTACGATGGTGGGCTGGTGCTCTATGCTGTCCAAAAGGCCGAGAGATCAGAAGATGCAGTGCAGACGCAGGAGGAGGATCGGCTCGTGCGATGGGAAAGGAGTTGGAGGAGCAGAGGGGAGATCCAATCGTAGCAGAGGCAGAGAGGCAATTTGAGAGGTGCTGGTTGGTGGTAGTCAGAGTGTCAGTAGCTGGGAAGCTGTGCAGTCGTCAGTGCCAGGGGGCAGATGCAGAGGGGAAACCCGGTCGAATGATCTTGGTGACAGTCAGTCGTTGGAGGAGGGTGGTGGTGGTGTTCCAATTCGGGCTGTTGAAGGGGTCTTCTGTCCTCAGAGCTCTCCCCGCATTTTGTGATACGTGCAGGAGGAGGAGGCAGACAGCTGGAGGACAAGCGCCTGGATTTCAGGGAAGGGCAGGTCCACTTTGGGAGCTCCCTTCAGAAGCCGGGGTAATGATGTCAGGGCTTCCCCGGGGCAACTGGGTACTTCCCACCCCCACCGAGAGGCCAGAGAGAGGCCAGACCACACTAGCCAATATGCTGACATAACTGATGCGCTCCGATTCGAGTGGCTGCCTCAGGCCAAAATCTTCCCGGCAGCGACCGGGGCATCGGAGCAAGCTCGAAAAAGGCTCGCGTATCAACGACGGCTTCGGATCGATTCGAACAAACCCAACCCGCATACCCACCCAGTTCGACTCTGTATCTTCTCCAAGTCGAAGCAACCACACATTCAAGATGTCTTGGCTCGGAGTTACACCCCTCAAGAAGTTCCCGGCGCCAGTCCGTAAGTCAATTGCTCTCAACCCGCGTCGTCTCGAGGCAGGATCTTTGCTAACAAATCCCCAGTCAAGCCGATGGCCCCCTTCTTCGCCGCTGGTACGTGACGACACCGACCTCGAATTGTAGCACCCGGAATGCTAGGGTGCTTTTCGCGTTGAGACAGACCAAGGCGCAACACAGGCTTGAAGTTGAAAGCGCGGAGCTGACTAGAAGCAGGCCTTGTGATTGCTTATGGTGTTAACGCCGCGCAAAACGCCTCAATGAAGAGTATGTCTTCCAAAGGGATAGGGACAAACCACTTTCAGTGCATTCGCTTACATATTGCACGCAGGCGATGAGTTCAAGAACGACCCCAGGAACCCTCTGGCAAAGTCCGGCGGTGCGCACTAAGGAATCAACAAAGATCGTGGACGGAACTGAGTGCATGACAACGAGTCTCGAGGCGATGGACGACATGCCCGTTTTGAAAGAGCGATGGACTGTATCATAGAGCATCTAGAAGGCGGAAATCGAGCCCGATCGAGACGTTCGGAGGTCTTGAATGCTTTTGCACATCCTCTAATCGATTGGCCTCCTGGCGTGACGAACTTTTAGGCCAGGACGTCGGGACTTGTGAGGGGCATTTGCTATTGAATGTGAAGCATGTGGACTGAAGCTGGTCGTCGAAATCTCGTCGCCAGCAGATGCGTGCTAGACGCCTCAGTCTCGTCAGGATCGTTGCCAGCGCACTCTGGAGCCGTTGAAGGCAGTTGTCTATGTGCATGGTCTATCTTTTGAACACAAGGCCTCAAACTGTCTAGACGTCTTCCTCTTTGGCCTGTAAGCGAAATCAGTGTTCTACAGCTCTATCCCCAGCCGTTGCCTGTAGACCAAACCCGAGTTCTGCCTCTCTGAGACATAGCCAGTATTTCTCCTTGTCCAAATTTGCATGATCATATCAGAGACGCTCCAACCTCTCTTTGCCGTCGGATAGTCAACTACCATCCGCGCCATCCTCACAGCATTGCCTCACAAACCCCACCAACGGCATCACCCACTGCTTGTTCACAGGAACGTAATGCCCACCCGGGTGCACCACCATCACTGGATCCTCGGACCGAGCCTCAAGCCTGCGGCTTCGGCTCTCCTCGACGACCGTGTCGAGGCTCCCAATAAATTGCAGCGTCGGCGTCTTGATCTTGGGCTCGTAGAGCCAGCGCAGCGCAGGCGGTGGCGCGAAGAAGCCGCTGTAGACCACGGCGAACCGGAGCGCCTTGCCGCCGTTGGCCTCGCGTAATTTCGGCACCCAGCCCCAGTCGTACGTTTCGTCGCTCGGCGGCGGCTGCCGCTGTTGCTCGCCGCCGCCGCCGCCGACATGCTCGAGAACAGAAGCCAGCATGGCGGCCAGGGCGCCGCCCTGGCTGAAGCCCACCACGCCGTCCACGTGCCCGCCCGCGTCGTCTCTGATGCACCTCGCGAGGCTCTCGAAGCCCTGCCGCAGCAGCCGGTAGTCGCCGCTGGCCTCGTCCTTGCGGAACCAGGCCCACGCGTCCATCTCCGAGTCCGCGCCACCCTCGGCCCCATCGCCTCCGGTCGGCTGGTACCCGGGGATGTCCTTGGGGCTGAGCCGTGAGGGGGCGGTGGGATAGAAGAGCGTGGGCTGCAGTTTGAAGGGCGCGAGGGATTTAGCGAGCAGCTTCTCCAGGGCGCGCGTCTTGGCTCGGAAAAGGGGCCCGGATTGTGTGTATCCTGATGTTGGGTGTTAGCCAGGCTCGTTCGACTCGCGCTCACATTTACCTTTGCAGTCTGGAGCATGTGAGTTGAGATGTGTGCCCGAAGGCGTCCTGTGATCAGGTCCACAGTCCATCGCAGATTAGGCGAAGAAGCATTGGAGAATACCCTTCCAGAAAGGGGCACAGTAGGGGCCCAGGGTGACAACAGCAGGCTTGCACAGGGCGTCATCTTACCATGGAGCATCAGGATCTTGACCTCTCTCATTGAGTTGTCTTTCGGCTTTGTATCCGCCGGGCCAGCAGAGGCCGTCGCGCCTTGGTCACCCGCCATGGTCGTGCAGTGCCTGCAGGGGAGATACGATGTCGAAATTGGCTTGTGGAGGATATTGAGTCCTCGAAGCCTGGTAAGACGCCACATAAAGTCTCGTTTTGTTGTAGTTGGTGAGCACAGTGCAAGTAGTCTACCTCGTTTGTCAGTCTTACCAGCGGCTCCACCCGAACCCATGGACTTCTTCCCTCAAGCTCAAGCCGGCTGTCCCTGGCCCGCGAATCCTCGTGTAAGATAGAATAAAGCGAAATTTCCATCAGGCATGACCAATTGGAAGGATTGACAACGGTATCCTCTACTTTATTCGTGCGGACAACTAAACAAGAGTTTCCTTTTAACCACATTGCATAAAAGAGCTACTTGAAGACTTGCCTCACGTCCAGTTTGGATGCAAAGCTGAACTAACCCAAGCACTGAAAAGACCACATCTCTAACGCAACCCGACCAAACAATAGGCTGCTTGCTCATAATGCTACAACTCCCAAGGTCGAGTCGTCCTCGATCTTGTGACGCTCACATGACCGTAATTCTCTCGCATTGAGGCTCTGTCACCCTTGTCCGCTCCTCCAGAATCATTCAGATCATGGAGGCTCAATACATTTACAGCTGAACTTTCGCCATTGAATCTTTGATCGGGACCAGGAGGTTGGCGACGCCATCCCTCAGCCTTGGAGCCACGCCGTCCTTCGCTCCGTCGGATCCATTCTCGCATTGCGTACATACTTACGTTCCCCAGATGCAGTAGAGGGCTTCGAATTCTGAACCCGAAATCTGTGGTTAGCTGGTCAATCCATTCTGGAGGATGTCCAAGAGGTGAGTGGTATTGCATCTTCCACCAGAATTCCAGAGCAGGAAGTGATAGATCTGCGTATCGCAGGAAGCTCCAGGGAAATTGACGGTTCCAAAACCCATTCCTCAGCCACATCGAGTCTGAGTCCAGCTGGCTATCAGCCGTTTGTTCTTCCATGCCTACAGCCACAGTTGGGGGCGGGGGAGAAGCCAGCCGGGAATATAGATTGAGAAGGCTTGGGTTCGGTAAGATCGGTGCTGGGGCAGAAGTCGAGTTGAAGCCACCATACGACCTGGGCGTCGGCACACGCGATGGCCTTGGAGGAAGGGTATTATTCGAAGGAATGCTATACGTCGCATCTTGTCCAGCAGCAGCAGAAAAGATCCAAGACCAAAGGGGGTCATCCGAAGGATTACTACGGGCCATATCTTGGACAGTAGCAGTTGGAACGATGTCTTCCAAGGCTGCGTGATTACTGTCGGTAACAGATTTGTGCGTAGCCGCATCTTCAAGCACTGATGATTCCCCGAACGATGAGCCCTGTCCGCCACCATCCACATCACGCCCACGAACGCGCCCACGAGGACGCTCATAAGCGTTGCCTCTGCGAGAAACGCCGGCTCCTTTTGCTCTGGCAAATGTCTCGTCTTGGCCACTACCTCGCAGACACGTGACATCTTTGTCGGCAGCTTCGGAATTTGGGGCTGCCCCCACAGCCCTTCCCTCACATTGATTGATGCTTTCATTTTTCTCACGCATTCCCTTGGCAAATGGTCTTGCCGCATGACGGGTCATGTTCATAATTTCGTGTTCATTAGTGGCAGCGTCCTGGTGGCAATTCTTCTCGCCGGTGTCTGCCCTTGGGCACGTCTCTGGTGCCGCAATTCCCTCTCCTCCACGTTGATGCTCATGTCTAAAGCTCTCCCCGAAATCAGGTCCGCCTCTAAGTCTGGGTCCATACTCATAACCAGGCTTGAATCCCTCCTTATCAGGCCTCTAACCCTTCGTTGCAGCTTTCTTACCCGAGGGCTGGATGCTAGCCATCATCTCGTCTTTGGTAATGAGGTGCTCGATTTTGCCGAGGTGGCTGAGCAGATCCTTCATATTGTAGCTCCACTCATTCAAAATATCGTCGACGCTGCGCGGCTGCGCAAAACTGATAATGCGAGCGGGACGGTCAATCCGAGCGTACACCATTTTGGAAGTGACAAGCTCGCTAATGTACTTCTCAGTCTCGTCCTCGCTGAGATCGAGATGCTGCGTCAAACGGTCCATTCGAATGCGGGTGTAATACTTGGCAATAACGCGGACGTTGTGCTCGATGACACGCTTGCGTAGATCCTGCCATCGCTGGCTGGCTTTGGGGTCGGAAGAGGTGCCAAGCTGGGCATCGAAGATGTCTGTCCCGCAAAGATGGGGGCCGTATATTTGTTCCACATTGGGCCAGCGCATTAGCTCTTGAACTGTGAACTCCTCGAGAAGCTTTGCCTCAAGGGGAACTTGGGCATTGCGAGTGTCCGCCTTGATGCGGTGCATCAAGTCGTGCTGCTCGTTGTCGTGAGGTGCGAGGATGACGAAGTAGATGATGCGCGCCAGGGTCTACCAAGCGAGGGTAAGCACGGTAATCAGTGGGAAATGGATCTCTGTGGTCGCGACTTACAGCCTTGAAAAGGGTTGGGTCATCCTGCACAGACTGGATCTCGAGAACCTCCCTGTAATGCTTGCATGCATCCAGATATCTGTCCTCGCTCTTTGCCAGGATGACCTGCTGCTCGTAGTATCTGAGTTTCAGTGGTGTCGCATCCGCGGCGCTTTGCAGGTACTTTGTGCTGATCTTCCGGCTGAGGATGCCGGCTTGACTCCAGTCTTGGGTCTGGATGCAGAGAGCGACCTGGTCGAGGATGAACTCCGTCTTTTCTTTCCGGTCCATGGAGCCAAAGGTCTCGACCTGCAGCTCGCAGAGAATGTCGCGGGCCGCTTTGACATCGCCATAATGATCCTTCTTCAGGCCCGAGAGAATCTTGGTAACACGAGCACGCTCAACCTCGACGAAGATCTTGCCCTCGGTGACCGTCCGCAGGGTCTCGATGACTTGCACCTTCCTGTCAATGTTTGATATTTCGCCCAGAAAATCGATGACGGCTTGCACCATCTTTTGGATGGCTTGCTTGAGTTGGCCATGCTTCTTGGACAAGATGGTTACTTGGTCGCTAAGAAGATCCCAGTCACCAGCGGACTTGCACAGTGTGACAATGGCAACGAGGAGTCGGGATGTAGAGGCAAGGTCGGAAGCCTGTCGACGGCAATGTCAGAAGACTAGAAACCCAGAGGTCTCGCTTGTAGGAGGGGGTCTTGCTCACCTGGCGTGTTTGCTTCTCTAGCAGGGCGAGCTGCTCGATAGCGCCTTGCAGGCTGTTCTGTTATGAGGTTGACCAGTCAGAACGCCAATTATCCACTGCGATTCCTCTCTGCGGATGCGAAGTACCTTAGCAAGCAACTCTGCTTGGGGAATCTGCTGGTCGACCTCCTTGGTGTAGTCCTTGTCGGGCTTGAACGCGGCGTTCGCCATCTTGGGCGGCTGATGGTAGGAATGAGTATGAGATGAACAGACGAATGCGCAGGTGATTCAGCTGGGGCCTAGTATGTGGGTAATCTAGACAAGATGGACTGTGGGTTGGAGGATGTTGGGTCGGGGTTGGTTGGAGGGGCAATGAGCTGGGCGTTGTTGCTTTGACTTGCGTCGTGTGTGCGTGTCTGTCTGACTGACGGAAGGAAGCTGTCGCAATGGAAGCTCTGCCTGCAGCTTCACCGGGGCGGGCAACGTGCCTTGGCAGGCAGGGGGCCTGGGGCCAAGAGCCTGCCTTATGTAATCATTGCCATGTTGCCTGGCCCTGCGACATGCGTCGACTCGCGTATTTATTACATAAGTACCTAGTCTACGCCCCTGCTGTGCACACCAGGAGCCTCCAAGTTTCTAGTCTATGCAGTACTCCGTAAGCACCTAGTCAAAGCCAAAATCAGCCGCATTTGAGCCTCGTGGATGTGTCCGACTTCCAAGTCAGTTCCCAAGCACATGTCTACAATTACAACAATCCTTGGGCAATCCGATCCTAGTTCGAATTTGTCGGCCAGATTCTATACCCCAACCTGATATTCCATTGCTAAACTTCCTATGCCCAAGAAAGACGGCGATTTAGCTTCCCATTTCGAACACTCTGGTAATCCCGGGGTTCCTGGACGGCAACCACCAAGACATCACGGTCTCAGAGCCAATAACTTAGTTTCTCTGGCTGCTGCCGATTGGCATCAATCAGCCAAGACCGCACGCACTCTCCCAGTTTCCAACCGGTAGTCCAGTACTACTGCACATGTGACGTCTCAAGCGTCTTGGTAGTTTCTTCAACCCCCTTACAAGCAGTCAATAGCCGTTGCAAAGGCCGTGGCGAATATTGACAACTTAACACATGCTTCTGGCTCTTGTCGGTCTGGGTAGTGTCATGATTGCCCAGGTGAATGCGACACACGCACGGATATTAGACCAACTGGACGGGGGCGTGGGGCATTGCAGCGCTCAGCTACGCTCCGCGGGTATTGGGTCTGGATGAGCACTTGGTAGGCACGTTGTGAGTCGCGATTGGGGTGAAGCATGCTCCATGAAGTCGTGGCAGACCACAGTGTTTACGTATTCGTGTCACAACCACAAGCTCGAGGCGCACAGCGCCAACACACGAATTGAACTGTTGCAAGGTGTGATCCGAACTGCAGAATAGTACCTGATGAGAGCGTGGCTTTCTAGGCACAGTTAAACATGATCAGTTCGATGACGGCCAGGCAGTTTACCATATGTAGCCTACCTTTGGTTGGCACTGAGCTAGGAAATGCTGATAAAGGACGGGCAGCTTTTGTACAAGGCGCCCAGAAGATCTATCTGGAAGGATATCGAAAAGTAAGCGATGATTCTTTGATCATCTCCAATGTTGGCTTGGACTGACGATAGTGGCGGATACCTAGGTAGTTTCAGAAGGGTGTGTTTAGAATCCCTACTGCGAGCTGTAATAATACAACCTAACACGCTCTGAGAGATCTAACCAGCCATTACTTACTCGAGATTTCAACAACAGATCACAATATGGTTGTTCTCGACCCTCTGTTCTTAACTAAACTAAAGAACCTTCCTAACAATACTATACCACCCCTACCTTTAATACTATTAGTTAGGCTTAGGGCCTAGGGATATATATATATAAAAGCAGAAAGCAATAGGCAGAAATAATTCGATTAACTTAATTATAGTTAAGTTAAAGCTATTATTAAAAGGGTAATAGCTATAAACTAATTTAAAAAAAAATATTTTAGCCGGATTATTTATTAGGCCGAAAAGCTATAGCTAATTAATTAGCTATATCTATTATAGCTAACTATTATTATTTCTATATTAATAATCTTTTAATTTAATTATTATTATATTATTATTAAATATTTTAAAAATATCTTTTTCCTTAAATTAATAAAATAAATTATATATTTATAATAATTAATTATTTATTTAAATTATTATAATCGATATAGCTTTTTATTTAAATTATTAATTTATTAATATTAATTAAATATTTTAATATTTTATTTAATAATACTTTTATTATAATATTAATAAAGTTATAAGCCCTATTAATTTATTATATTTATTATATTTTTTATTTTTTATATATTTAATATAA
>JALPVH010000405.1:0-44281 GCA_023242295.1 Diaporthe ilicicola | reverse complement strand
TTAAATAAAATACTTAAAGATTTTTAATATAACTTTTTAATATAAAAAATATAGCTAACCTTTTATTAATATTATATAATAATAAGCTAATTAATAAAAACTAAATATAATACTTTATAAAGATATAATTAAGCTTAAAAATTAAATTTAATTAGCTATATAATTATTAAAAGGCTTTTTATAAAAATTTAAAAGTTATTAAAAATTAATTTTAATTATTTTATAATATAATAGCTAAATATAAAGTTTTAAATAATAATCTTTATAACTTTAATAAAATTAGCTTTATAATAAGCTAAATAACCTTAACTTTAATTATTATATATTTTAATTAATAAAGAAAAGCTAAATTTATATAGCTTAAAAACCGGAAATAAGTAATAGCTATTAAATATATTAATATAAAGAGTTAATATATTTTATTATTTATAATTATTTAAGGTATTTATTACCTTATTAATTAAATAATAAAGTTAAGCTTTTTATTAAGCTAAATAATTAAGCTTATTTTAAATAAATAAATAAATAATAAAATTAATTTAAAATAAATTTAATATTTTAATAAATATATAATTAAATAAATTAAAAATAAATATTAAATATTTATTTTAAATAAATATAAAAGCTATATATTAATTAAATTTAAATAATATTATAAAGAAAATTAATATACTTTATTACTATATAGGATAAATTACTATATAAGATACTTTTACTAAAACCGCTAACTTCCGGCAACCTTAGCACCCTTATAAGGCGAATAAATTAATAAAAATTAGCATCTATAGGTGTTAATTAATTTAAACTATTTATTTCTAATTAATTTAATTAATTTAAAAAGGTAGAGATAGCTATAAAAAAGTTTAAAATAGCTAACTTTTAATAAAGGGGATTTTTTTTAATAGTAGTTATATTATAAATTTTTATATTAATTTTACTTTACTTTATTTATTTAAATATTTAATATATTAAAAATTAATAACTATAATGCCTATTTATTTAAAAATAATATAAAATCCTTTTAGCCTTTTAAATAATTAAAGATTTTTAAAAAAAATATAAAAAACTTATTAGCTATTATAAAGCTATATAGATTTTCTATATCTTTAGCTTAACTTTATTTTATAAAATAAATTAATAACGCTTTTCTAAAAAAATATATATCGATTTATATAAATTTAAATAATTTAAAAAGTAAATACTTATCTAATATATTTTTAATTAAGATATTTAAGAATTTTTAATATAATTATTTAATATAAAAGATATAACTAACTTTTTATTAATATTATAAGATAATAAGCCTATTAGTAAACATTAAGCTTAATA
This sequence comes from Diaporthe ilicicola, assembly GCA_023242295.1. NCBI lineage: Eukaryota > Fungi > Ascomycota > Sordariomycetes > Diaporthales > Diaporthaceae > Diaporthe > Diaporthe ilicicola. The sequence continues at coordinate 42,952 of JALPVH010000405.1, read as the reverse complement.
CTTTATAAATATATAATTAGCTTTAAAAACTAAATTTAATCGGCCTTATAATTATTAAAGGGCTCTTTATAAAGATTTAAAGGTTATTAAAAATTAATTTAAGCTATTTTATAATATAATAGCTAAGTATAAAATTATTAATAATAACTTATATAACTTTAATAAAACCGGCTTTATAATTAGCTAAATAATTATATTAATAGTTATTTTATATACCGATAAACCTAAAAAGGTTAAATTTATATAGCTTAATAACCGGAAATAATTTATAGCTATTAAATATATTAATATAAAGAATAAGTATATCTCGCTATTTATAATTATTAAAGCTGCCTATTATTTTATTAATTAAATTAAAAAGTTAGGGTTTTTAATAGATTAAGTAATCTTAACTTTTTTAAATAAATAAATAAATAATATAATTAATTTAAAATAGCTTTAATATTTTAATAAGTATATTAAATTATAAAAAAAGGCTATATATTAAATACTTATCTTAAATAGCTATAAAAGCTATATATTAACTAAGTTTATATAATATTATAAAGGTAATAATATTATCCCTATTAATATACCGTTATATTTTTCTTATTTACTTTAACCTTTAAATATCGTATTATTTCGGCTATTTAAGCGTATATATAATAATAAAATTAACCTTTTTATTTAAGCATTTATTATTTATATTATTAAGCTTAAATTCTTTATTATATTTATAATAGCTTATAATAAGGTTACTATAAAGAAAAATTATAAATCTAAGTTTAAAAAAGCTAAAAAAAAATTTTAAAACTTAAATATTATTATTTTTAAGCTAAATATCCGCTTATAAACCTTACTACTATCCCTTTTTATATCTCCTTTAAAATAAAAATTATAAATACTATTTAATATTTAATAAACTATATAGTAATCCGATTTTATTAAAAATAAAATATCGATATATTAAAGTAGCTTTTTTATATTAATTCTTAAGGCTATTAATTAATTAGTAAAGGGTATATAAATAATAATATATAAACTTACTATTCTTAAAGATAAAATCTATATACTTTAAAATACTATTATAGCACTTTTTAAATATTAAAAGATTAAAAAGAGTCGGGTATAGCTTAAAGGGTTCCTTATTATTAAAAAATCTTATATAATTATTAAGGAAAAATAGAAAAAGAAGCGGCTAATTAATAAAATAGCTAATAATAATAAGAAGATAAGCTATAGCAAACTAATAAAATAACGATATAGTAATTATAGCGAAATTAAGTATAATATAGAAATTTATTAAAAAAATATAAAAAACTTTAATTAATTAAATTTTAAATAAATTATAGCTTTTTAGGCTTAATTAGCATTAATTAATACTAATATATATAATTTAACTAATTATTATAAACTATATTTTTAATAGTATAATTAGTATTAATTAATGCTAATTAAGTGGTTTATATTAAAAATAAGCTATTTTAGATTAGTATTATAGCTATCCTTACCCTTTTAAATTAATTAAATTAATTAAAAATAAGTAATTTAAATTAATTAGCACTTATAAGTGCTAATTTTTATTAATTTATATGCCTTATAAGGGTGCTAGGGTTATTAAAAGTTAATAGTTTTAATAAAAGTATATTATATAATAATGTATCCTATATAGTGGTAAACTATATTATTTTATTTTTATTAATATATTATTATATTTATTTTCTTTATTTTAGCTATTAAATATTAATTAATTATATTATTAAATTTATTAGTAAGGCTTTACCTCGAGGTATATATGTGTAATTATATATATAGTGGTCGAGATAGTGGGTGTTATTTTATTAGTTAAAGTTATCGCTAGAATAGCGACGGCCGCTAGCTAGCTATTTAAGTGTTATAAATAACGGCTAACTAATTAGCCACGCCCACCGCAGTGGCCATTGCGTAAGTGCTGCAATAGCTATAAAATTAAAGTTTTTTATTATATTTAAAATAGCTTATAATAAAGTTTTTATAAAAGAAAATATAAAAGCTAAATTTAAAAAAGCTAAAATTTCTTTATAAAACTTAAATTTTATTATTTTTAAATTAAATATTTATTTATAAACTTTAATATAATCTTTTTTTATATTATTATTTAAATAGAAATTATAAATATTATTTAATATCTATTAAACTATTTAATAATTAAATTTTATTAAAAATAAAATATTTATTTATTAAAAAAGCTTTTTTATATTAATTATTTAAATAATTAAAAAGTTTATTAAAAATATATAAATTATAATATATTAAATTATTTTTTTAAATAATTAAGTTTATACTCTTAAAAAGGTTAATATTAAACTTATTAAATATTAAAAAGCTAAAAGAAATCGGATATAATTTAAAAAAGTATTTATTATTAAGAAATCTTAAATAATAATTAAAAAAATTAAAAAAAAAGTAGCTAGCTAATAAAAAAGAGAATAAATATTCGCGCACCTATTTTCGGTTAATATACACTTAATGCTAACTAATTTAGCCCTATAACTAATTAAATTATATTATTTCCTAAATAAGTACTTATATCTTTATAACTTTTAAGGAATATAAAGGAGGCGGGTTAGTTCTTTAGGCTCGCGTTATGCCTACCGGCTCTATTTGCGGCCCTTTACTGCGCTTTAGGGCTCGCCTCCTTTACCCTGCCGGCCCTAGAGTTTTTTCTAAGAAAAAGGCTTTAATTTAAGATTGCTAAATACCTTTAACTTTTAAGTGTTTTAAACTATTTGCTTAGTTAGCACTAGGTGTGTATTAGCCGAAAATGGGTGCGCGAATATCTATTTTTATAAAAAATAAAATAGTTAATAATAATAAAAAAGTAATTTATAATAAATTATTAAAATAATAATATAATAATTATAATAAAATAAGATATAATATAAAAACTTATAAAAAAGATATAAAAAAGTTTAATTAATTAGATTTTAAATAAATAAAAATATATTTTTAAATAATTTATAGTAGATTATATAAATAGTTAATTTAGCTAATATAAGTTAAAGTTAATTTTATATAGCTAAAATACTTTATTTTAATAAAAAACTCGATTTTTTTATTAAAAGTTATTTATTTCGGATTAATATTATAGCTATATTAATTATTATAAATTAATTAAATTAATTAAGAATAAATAATTAAAATTAATTAATATTTATTAATACTAATTTTAATTAATTTCTTTATTTTATATTAACTATTTTATTTATTTAAGTTCCCTTATTAAGCTAAAATAATAGTAAATATCCAAGAAAGATAAGGTATAATATATCTTTTAAATTAATATAATAGGTTTTACTATATAAAACTTTTTATAATAACTTATTAATTTACTTTTAAAAGCTTATTTATAATTAAAAGCTGTTATTCTGCACTAATAGCTATAGTATTAGGCCGCACTTATTTATATTAATGCTTTTAATAAGCTATTAACCTTAATATAAACCGGTTTATTAAGGTTAAAGCTATTATAGGCCGTAAATAACCTAATTTAACGTCGTTAAGCATTATATAAAAGTATTATTACTATATAACTTAAGCCTTTATAAGTTATTCGAAATAAGTAATATTAAAAAGCCGCTATTACCCTAACTATATACTTTTATAGGATATATATAGGTTTTAGCTTTACTTTATAAATATATACTTATCTAGCAAAACTAAGCGATATAACCTTTTCTATAAAATTATTCGAAAGTAATTATTTAGCCGAAACTAAGATAATTATTAATTAAGCTTAAACCACCACTTACACACACTTAAAACCTTTAAATTAATTAGGTAAGGCCACTATATTCCATTATTAAGTATAGTATTTAAATATATAGATTTAATAGCTCTGCTATAAATAGCTATAGAAATAAACTTTATTTATAATAAGTAAATCTTTACTTAAATAAAAGGTTTTCTTATTAAAGTAAAAAAGCGTAAAGATAAAAACCCTTCCTTATTTAAGTAAATCGATATATTTATTATTACCTTAAAGATATATAAGGTTTATTTTAAAGAAATAGATAAGTTTATCGCCTATAAAATAAAAATAAATAATAAGTTAAATGGAAAAAGGGAGGTTAGTTATCTATTACGCTTCTTTAAAAAGGTTTACCTTTTATTTAAATAGATAAAGCTTAATTATAGAAACGTAATATAGTTAAATAAAATTTAATTAAAAAATATAATTATAAGTCTTTTAACCTTATACCTAGGAGAGTTCTTTATTTTATATAGATATTAAAGTTATTAAAAGTTAATAAAAGTTATAAAAATTCGTTACTTATTAATATTCGCTATTTATTAGTTAACTATATTAAGCTTATAAAAGATTAATAAGTTATTATAAAAAGTTTTATATAGTAAAACTTATTATATTAATTTTAAAAGATATATTATACTTTATTCTTTTTAAATATTTATTATTATTTTAGCTTAATAGAGAAACTTAAAAAAATAATTAATATAATAATATTAAAATTTATATAGTTAAAAGATAAATAAGTTAAAAGGTAATTAATATATAGTGTATTAATAAAGATTAAACACCCTAAATAATAAGCTTTAAAAAGAAAATAAGTATAGATTATTAAAGCTAGGCCTATTAAAAAGTTAATTAAATAATTTTAACTAAAAGCTAGCAAGTGGTAACGCAATTTAGTTAACTCTTAGCTAAGCTAAGTCGGGAATTAATTAAGACTTGCCTCGCTGTTCCGAAGAATGTTTTACCCCGACCGTCCACCTACTATTATCTTTACCTAAAGAAAATAAAGACTACAAGTAAGGGTTTACATATATTAAAACTATAGTATACCTAGGGGTAGTATTAAGAGGCAATCTTATACATTATTATATAACCCCTACCTTTAATATACCCGTACCTTTAATATTAATAACTATATATAAAATACTTAACTTAACGATAAGGATATATTAATTAATTCTAGTATTTTATTTAATTAAAATAAATAGTTTTAAAGCTTAAAAGTAGCTTAATCTTTATATCTAGCTAATACCCTATTATTACGCCTAGATCTAGTAATAACCTTAACTAGTAAATTATTGTTAATATCCTTATTATAATCTTTATTTTTAATATCTTTTATAGCGGCTTTTTTAATAATAGAATTATCTTAAAGCTTAATTTTAGCTTTAAGATCCTTAACCGAGCCTTTTTTACTTAATATCTTATATATATTTATAAACTTTTTATTAAGGTTTAAAATAATATACTATTTCTTTATATTTATTTATATTACTTTTTGCGCTATTATCTTAAAATTTTATTATTTAAGAAATATAATTTTAGCTTATATTTCTTCGAATTAATTAGCAATTTATCTAGCCTTAACTTTTTAGCTAAAATTATCTACTAATATAATAATATATTAGCGATTAATAGGCTTTTCTTTTACTTTTAAAATAATCTTAGCCTCGGCTTTAATAGTACACTTTTTTTTATTCGGTTAATATTTTAGGTATTATAACGCTTTTTAATAGCTTATTAGCTAATTTTTAATATACCTTTAAATGCTAATTATTATTTACTTTATAATAGCTTTTTTAGTATTAATTAAATAATATAGAAAGTTAATTTTTCCGATAAGCGTTAAATTAGTAATAACGTTTAATTTACTAATTTTTTTCTAATAAATACCTTTAAAAATATTAAAATAACTATTATTTATAGGCTATAGCCTATAGGAAATATAGGCTAAAAGGAAATAATAATAAATATTAATAAAGAAGTATTTTATTATAAATTTATTTTATAGTTAAAATAAGCTTTCCGGAATTACTATATATAAATAAAGTAATAACTTACCGATATATAGCTTTTATAGCTATTTAAAATTAATAAAATTACTTTAAATTAATTGTTATTACGGAGAGTATTTATTTATAATAGAAATATCTCCTTTAGCTATTTAATAGTAATATTATTATTTATTTAGCTATTAAGATTATAAATATAATATTAAGGTATAAAGTTTTTAAACTTTTATAAAAACTATTACGCTTAAAGCTTCTTTTCTTTAAAAATAATCTTTAATATTAAATAGTAGCTGCTAGCCGTAATAGTATTAATTAAAGTAACTTATACCTTATTTCTATTATTTTTTATAAGGGCTTCTTTTATTTTAAAGGTTTTAAAAACTAATAAATCGATTTTTATAAATAAATATAATTAAAATAAGTATAAGGATTATAGGATAGTAAATAATATTAACCTTAGCCTTTAAAAATACCCCTTTTATTTATATTAGCTATTAATTTTAGCTTTACTTAATTAAATTCTTTCTAATAATTAAGATATTAATATACCGCTTTTAAAGTAAAGCTATTAAAGTAAGGGGTTTTTTATAATTTATTTATCTTTATATAAATATCCTTATAGCGCTTTTTAAAAGCTTTTAATTAATACTTACCGAAAAGCTTTATATTACCTTATTTCTTAAGAATAGCTTTAATAATATACTAAATAATTATAGCTAAAGGGGTATAGCCTAATAGCTTTATTCTTTTAATTTATAGAATAAAGCTATCTTTATTTATATTTAAAAGGCGTTAAGCGGGCTAAATTTATTTTAATTATAATATTAAACTATTTATCTAATAAAAAAAAGTTATTAGGAGAATTTTATATTAAGCGGCGGCTTTTTTAAGCGAAATATTATTAATTATAATATTTATAATAGTATTATTAATATTCTTTTTAATATAGGTTTTTATAATAGCTGGTAATGGGTATATATAAGGTAGAAGGGTTAGTAAGAATAAAGAGGAAAGTATTTAGCTTATAAATTCTATTTATTTAGGGCGGGGTTAAGACTTTAATTAACCCCGCCTATAACGTTATAAATTAATTATAACTTATTAAAATTAATTTATCTATTAAAATACTATAGATTATTGTAATTAGATTATAAATAGCCTTAGTTTTAATTAAATGGTATATATGTAAAGTTAGGCGATTTATATGTGGTTATTAGTATTAAAGGTACGGGTGTATTAAAGGTGGGGGTTATATGGTAACGCCAATATGCGACCCGAAGGACCCCTTGGAAAGTGAGGAGAGGGAATGTCCCCCAACTACATCGGCCTGCGCTTGGTATGAGCAGCTCATACTGGTACCTGTTGAGGCAGTATGCACCGTTGTATGCTTGTTTGGTGAGATTTTAGACCAGTCTCACGTAAAGAATGCCCACTGGGTCACAGGGCGGCGTACGTCGTACGGCATTAGAGACGCGCTCTTCAGTGAGGTGCTCGACGGGATGTACTGGCAGTTGGGCCAAACAGAGTAAAGCAGAGATACGACGGAGAAAGTTGGCCGCGCATTCAAGTTTGATGTTGTTACGTAAATTTGACTATTGTATGTGGCGATCACGCGGCTAGAAGAAGGCCACGATTGGCAGACTGTTCATAGTCCATTTTGCAACCGCCGAGCAAATACGGACAGTTTCTTATGAGGACAGTGTGCTAGGACAACAATGTCTTGATATCAAATCATAGTTTGGCAAAGCTTTACTGTACTTGAGTCCCTCATGTACTCCAGCACCACTTGTTCGGGCAGCATTGAAATGTTGGGCACATTAAAATTTCAGAAATTGAATGCCTTGGACAGCAGCTAAATACTGGTAAATAAAGCGCATATTATGCAATGTGCATATTAGCCAAATGAAAGATTACAATATCTTACTTTGCATGGATCCAGATGGCTATCTGCTACTCCAAGACGCTTGTAAGATGTAGCCATCCAGTGTACCGCGCCCTGGAGCTTTGCTCGAAGAATGCCTCGAATAGGAGTAAAAGACCTTGCTTGTGTGACAGATAAATGACCCCGACGAAGCTTAGATAGACTACTAGACATCTCAGCCCGTGGTGGTAGTGGTGGTGGCGCTCGGATGACCCCACAAACGCAAATGCACGGCTTGGAGCTGCGAAGCTGTTCCAATGTACTCGGGTCCCGGCCAAGGAAGACGTCGAAGGAAGGTTTCCCGCCTCGTCGTGGTAGTGTGCACGCCCCCTGAAGTTACAGTAGCTCGCTTTCGATGATCTATACTGTTCTGCCGGGACTGGGGCCCGGTCCGCGGGGCGAAAAAAGTATGAGACCCCGCTGGCTGCTAGATGGGCTGGGCCTTATTTGCTGGCTGTAAGATGACATCGAACGATCTCATCTGTATTGGTGGACTCTGTGCTGGTGGACTTGACGTCGGAGCGGCAATGTTGATCTCCGGCACGCCCAAGGTGGGATAATGTCTGGTTGCTGTCGAGCATTGTGATAGCACGCGTGGGGCTCACACAATTAGTCGCTTTTCGCGCTTATTGCCACTGATATCCCGCGTATGGGCGTCCCGTGGCGCACGCCTCGCCCGGAGCATTGGATCATTATTCCCGTTCCTGCAGCTGACACCCTGCACCGCACCGGTACCTGCACCTCCAGAAGTTAGGCTTGCACACTCGGATTGCATCTGCATGCGCGTCTGCGTCTGCGTCTGCGTCTGCGCATGCATCTGCGCATGCATATTGCACCCGCTCTGGCCGCTCGGACACCCGGATGAACTCCGAAAAAGCTCCCTTCCCTTGCTTGGAACATTGAAAGGAGCGGATATTATGGGGCACGGGAAAAACGTCTGAGGCGGTGGACAGATGGGCGACAAGCGTCAAGAACCCTCTCTGGACCAGGAGCGGGACTTGCAAGTCGCAAACAAGATTGGCCTATTGTGTACCCCGAGTCCCTGACCTTGACCATGCTGATGATGTTCAGTCGGGCTTCCGGAGTCGGATATGGCTTTGGCTAGGTCTTACCATAGATGAGGCTAAGCTGGTAGTAGTGGTCACTAGATAGTCGGTATGCACATGGATAGAGAGATATACTGCGTGCCCTGGCAGGGTGGCAGGCAAGCTGACTGAGAGCGAGAGCATGTGTCGAATTTATTTGCAACAAGAAACATATCCAGTAGCGCCAGGACCGCCCTCCTTCAACGTGAAGGCGAATGCGGGCCACCGAGCAGTTCCGGGCCCCGGGCAGGCAACAAGGACCGCAAGCAGGTATTCTGCAGGACTAGGTGGCCGTTCCCTGGTATGTGAGGTCGTTCCCAGGTTCCAGTCTTCAGCCTTCAGCCTTCAGGCGGGGCAGGGTAGGACAGGACAGGATGTCTCAACTGCCGGCTGGTGAGGGTCAACTTCGGTAAAACCGGCCAGGAGATGTGCGTCTGTAACCCACCAAGTGATGTGATGAGTCTGATAATAATAACAACAACAGAAAAAGGCTCTGTGGGCTGGGCTGGGATCCAGCAGCCGTGGAGAGCCAGGACGAGACAATTACAATGCAGTACAGTACACAGGGCGCGGCCGTCTCGCTAGCCAGGCCGTTCCGGAGGGATGCAACGCTGGGAGACAAGGTTTTGGGCCATGTCGCAGAAGGAGTCCTATTGCCGTAATACAGGTTGTAGTCTAGCAGCAGTGGTTCGCCATCAGCTTACTGTGAGTGGTAAACAGAAATTGCGGGTGGGTGAGGAGGGACAGGATGCGTGACAGCAGGCGATCTGATCGCGGCACTGAGGTCGCAGGAGTCAAGCATGGAGTGGAAATCAACTGCGCTTGGCGAGATTTCTGCGGGCCCTGCCAATCAGCCGAGGGAGCTGACCCTGACTGGCCCTCGCTGTGCTGTGCTGTGCTGTGCAGTGCTGCTTCGGAGGTTTGTTCTTGTCCTGCATGTGCAGGTGGTCTACACACTGTCGCTGTCCGTCGACTGGGGTGGATCGCTGTGTGGACGTGGACAGTAGACTTACACCTAGGTAATGCGCAGCCTTGTTGGCGTACTGTGGTCTATTTACTGTACTAACCGCCCGTCTCCGTCTCCGTCTCCGTCCCCGTCCCCCGTTCCGAGGAGCTGTTGTTTGTGAGCCCGTCTGGGGAGGGCAGCGTCCCGTCCAGAGACAACAAAGCAGCAGCAGCGCAGCAGCCGCAGGGCCTAGAGGGCAGCCAGCCGGAGGCGGGCTTATCCTACTTCCAGGTGCTACCCTGCCCCCAGCCCCAAGCTGAGGAGAGGGAACCCCCGCCCCATGTCGCTTCGCTCGGCCTCGCTTCGCCTGCTCCATTCCCATTTCCACTTACAACTGAGCAATTCTTCCATCCCATCCCATCCCAAGCCGCCATCCCCGCTCGCCAAAAGGCCGCCACACAACAAGAAACGCTCCGTGCCGATCGGACCAGGACAGGCCAGGACAGGCCAGGCCTTTTTCCTGGGAGTGCGTGCTCTTGGACCTCACGTCGAGTTCACCAGCGCAACCTTGGAAACCTTATCCTCCCTCTTATTACTCTGCATACTCTCCGCCCTGCCCGACTGCTCATCCGTCTGCCTGCCTGGTCCCGTTCTGTCATGCCAACGTCTATGTCTTTGTCCATGTCTTTGTCGACGAGGCCACCCTGCCAAGCCGGTCCATGCTGCTGCTGCTGACCACCTAGACCCAGAGCTAGAGCTGTCCTGTCTTGGCCTTTACATACTAAACTCCACTAGCATCTACTCTTGTCCCCCCATCACAGCCTTCTTCTCCTCCATTTGACCTTCCTCTTCTGTGCAGGACTGTACGCCATTGCTACCGACTCCGGTGTCCACGGCACGGTAGAGATTACAGCCTGGATCATGCTGAACCTCGGGGCAAGACCGACCCACATATCTCGACTCCATACCGGCGACACGACAGCGAGCAAGCCCCCGTCGCTTGTGGCCTTCGTCTGCTCTCTTGCAGAGACGGGACGGCGAATATAGACAGCTCCAAGCTCCAAGCTCCAGCTCCAGCTCCAGCTCCAGCTCCAGCTCCAGCTCCAGCTCCAGCTTCGACTACATCCTCACCCTCTGGCGCACGAGGCTGTCCCAAGCCTCGATTGGGCCCCGGCACGAACCAGCTCCCAATAGGGATTCAGTGTGACTCCGAGCCGTTGCCCGGTTGCCCTGCAAATCCACTCGAGAGGTTCGCCTATACCCACTGGAAGCCGGAGAAGCCAGCAGAACCCAATTGCGCCGGCCTATGATTGGGAATCCGCTCTCCACAGCGCCGATCGTGACTCAAGAGCTGCAGAAAATCGCACGCGTGTTAGCGACTGCATCGCACCTGCGGCCCGAGAGTGGGTACGGACGCATTCATCTGGAGCGTCTGGACAGTCTAGAGCCAACCCACCTTCTAGAATAATTGGCACTTCTCTTCTACCTACTGTTACGGTGGACGCCAGCTGGTCGCCTCCGCTCCAATGCGCATCCTCACCACCTCCGTGAATGTGGCCCGGTCTGTCGAGCATTCATCCTCCCGGCATGGATGCCCGCCGAAAATCCCCAGACGGTTCCTCTCGTCCACCTCCACGGCCACGCCGGCCGTCGGCCTCACTTAGTTCTGTCCCCTTGCAACGAACATTCGACCCGGCCTCTGCCCAAGGTCCAGGCGGAGCACTGGTACCAGGTTGGACACGCCCCTTGCTTAGCTCCTTTCCTCTTAATTCTGTCCTAGGCCCAGAGGCAGCCGGTCTCTGTTGGACCACGGCAGTCTTGCAGCTGGGCCCTCCGGACTTCCAGTCACCTTGACTTTCTGATATCAGGAGAGAGAGAATTGGCTAACTTCCTTCAGGGGGCGTTGCACGCAGGACATCTGCGGGTAATCTTCGCAGCACGACATATCGCCCTGGAAACCCCACGAGCGCCCAAGCCACCGTACGGGCCGTCACACCAGAGCCCACCGAACACGGCGCACAAGAGGCCACAGGCACAAACAGCTACGGTGAACCCGGCACGCCTGCGCCAGGTGCCGCCATCAACCACACCCTCGGGCCAATATCACCACAAAGCTCTTCCCCAAGGTCGATACCAAATGTTCCAGGCAGCGCCATGTCCAGCTCATCGAGTACCGCCCGAAGACAGGGGATCGTCTTCAACGACCACTTCCCCAGCTCCCTCGATAGCAACTCCTCAAGCCCTCCCGCGAGACCTCCCATCCGCCCTCGTGGTCACACGATGGATAGCCCATACCGACAGCCCTCCGCTGCCCCCGCACCAGAAAGTTCAAGACATAGGGTGGGATCGGTGTCATCTTCTGGGTCGATGGGGACGATGCCGCCCCATGAGGACGCCCTTCGCGGGCCTCCTGTGCCGCGGCATTCCCCAGCGATCGAGTCCGCCGGGTACCCTTCCGTCTATCCTGCGCGACCCACTGATCTGCATATCCATACCGGCGGGACCACGAAGGAAAAGAAAGGACTCACCCGAGCAAAGCTAATGAAGCGCATCTCCCGACCAACCTCCCCGATGATGTCGCCGCCGCCCTCTGTTGACTCATTACCTCTGCCTGTACCGACCGACGATGCGAACAAAGTTTTGCTTTTGATGAAAACTCTCTGTGGGCGGATGCGAGGAGAGGCTGCGTACCAGAACGAGGCCAATGGGCATTGGTACTCGGGATTGTGCTATGTAGAGGAAGAGAAGGGCAGTCTCATGTTCGATTCCGGCGAACATGGCCCATTTCACACGTCGATTATTTCCGATTTGCGCGGCTGTCGAGTCCTCCCCGTTCAAAGGCCAGGCATGGAGCGGCCCTGCCTTGAGATTGTCAACTCTCATAGTGGCGTGGAGGTACTTTTATGGCCTCACGTCGCAGAAGAGTTGGACCTGTGGCTAGCTGCCCTGCTCTGCTGGCAGCAGGTCCGGCCAAGCGCAACGCGAATTAATAGCCAATCAACAACGCCGACGTCACAATACAGGCCGGAGTTGGTTCGGCGGGGCTCATCAACGACATCGAATTCCGGCGCAATCATCAAAGTCAGCAGGGTCTCGATATGGGACAAGGGCGCTGCGCATTCACCTCGTGCGATCGTAAAGAGGACCTCAACGCGAGACTTGCGGTCTCCTCAGACGGGCTGGAGGAAGGTCTCGTGCATCCTATCAGACAACGGGGAGCTGAAACTCATCACGGAGAATGATGTCACAATCCTCTGTATCATCTCGCTGTCGCAGTTATCGAGATGTGCTATACAACAGTTGGATAAGTCAGTCCTGGACGAGGAGTTCTGCATAGCAATCTTTCCGATGTATTCCTCGACATCTACTCAACTCTCGATCTTCAGACCCGTGTACATCTCCTTGGACCACAGGGTACTCTTCGAGGTCTGGTTCGTACTGCTAAGGGCGTTTACAGTCCCTGAGATCTACGCATTGGACGAGGAAACCGACGACCAGGTCCTGGAGGTCACGGACTTCGATGTGGACCTCCCCTTTCAGATGTTCAGGGTTGAGAAGACAATAAATTTGCGGGTGATAGAAGCAAAAGTTGGCGGCCCGGCCTCTCCTCAACACGCGGCTTCGCGAGACCGACAAGTGAGGAATCACGACGACGCTTTTGTTGGGAACTATTTTGCCGAGGTCATGCTCGATGGTGAAGTTCGTGCGCGAACAATTACGAAAACCGAAACACGGAATCCTTTTTGGCGCGACGACTGTGAATTTGCAGACCTGCCCGCAAATCTACCATATCTTTCAGTAATTTTAAAACGAATCGATGGGAACCTGGAAAGCATGGCCCACCAGCTACAAGCATCCTTGGGCCTACCAAGGACAGGAAACCTGACTGAGGTTTCATGCGGTGCAGTGGATCTTCCACTTCCGCAGCTCGAACGAGGCAAGGATCACGAGCAGTGGCTTCAAATCTGTGATGAGCGGCAACAGTCTATCGGCACAATGCTTTGCAAGGTTCGCCATGAGGAGGTCGTCGTATTCATGGCCCGAGACTACCAACCATTGTCTGAGATGCTTCATAAATTCAGTTCGGGGTTGACTGCGCAGATCTCGGACGCTCTTCCTGGACAACTTCGACGCTTAGCCGAGATCTTCCTGCATATTTTCCAGGTGTCGACTACTGCAAGCGATTGGTTGATGGCTCTTGTGGAAGACGAAATCGATGGCATCGGACAACAGTCTCAAATGAGGAAATTGAGGTTCAGCCGGCGTCTCAAATCCAGCGAGAATTTGGATGTCTCGAACCCCCATGAGCGAGAGGCACTTCGGGACATGGGAAAGTCGCTGGCTGGCGAGGCCAATCTTCTCTTTAGGGGCAACTCTTTACTCACACAAGCCCTCGAGTTCCACATGAGACGTCTCGGAACTGAGTACATCGAAGAGGTCTTGGGCGACAAGATCTTTGAGATCAACGAAATTAATCCTAACTGCGAAGTCGACCCCGGAAAGCTGCAACAAGGAGAAGACATCAGCCAGCACTGGGAGCAGTTATTGCAATTCACGAACGAGATCTGGGACTGCATTGCCAAATCAGCGAACAGATTTCCTCCAGAACTTAGACACATTCTGAAGTATATCCGCGCCGTGGCTGAAGACAGATATGGCGACTTCCTCCGGACGGTGGCCTTCACCAGTGTCTCGGGCTTCCTGTTCTTGCGATTCATTTGCCCGGCTATACTCAATCCGAAACTGTTCGGCCTTCTACGAGACTACCCACGGCCTCGAGCCCAAAGAACACTCACACTCATCGCGAAAGCACTACAGGCACTTGCCAATCTTTCAAACATTGGAAAGAAAGAGGTATGGATGGACCCGATGAACCGCTTTCTTAATTCCCGTCGCCAGGCCCTCAAAGACTTTATCGATGAGATATGCGCAATACCAGCGGAGCGCTCAAACTGCATCTTACCCGCATCCTACTCGACCCCAATCACAATCCTAGGTCGTCTATCACCTCTAGCCCGGGAAGGCTTTCCCTCCCTCCCATACCTTATCGATCACGCTCGGAGTTTCGCCCTCCTCGTCAGACTCTGGGTCGACAACCAACCCCTCAGTGGTGACGCCGAAAACCAATACGATGGTGACCTTCTCAAGTTCCACAGGTGCTGCGTCGGTCTCCAACAACGAGCCGACCTCTGCATGGCGCGCATCGACGGTGTTCGCGCAGCGGACAACGAGAATTCTAGTCAGCGCACAGATTCAGACGGTGCTCTTGCTGATGCTATGGAACATGTCAGCTTTGCTGAGTCGGTAAACACCGTGTCGCACAAATCTGGCGCCAGCGCGTCGTGGATGGATCGTGAGCGTCCACCTGGCTCATCTGACGGTAGCTCGCTGGATGACGGCCGAGCCCAGGGTCTTCGTTCTCATCGCTCGTCTGAGAGGTGGGCCAGCGGTCTGCGGCAGGTCGTGGGCGGGAGCGGCGAGTTGTCGGACCGAAAGTACCACCACGGCTCCATCAAGTCCCTTCGCAGCGGCAAAAACGCGAGGAAATTCTTGTCTGGCTTCTTGCGAAAGGTCGATCGAACAGATAGTCCAGAGGCCTCTGGCTCAAGCGGAAGTCCCTCAGGCTCGTCGCCATGGCAGAACGGTAGTGGTGACAACAACATCGGTACCGCCTACAAATCTGGATCTGGCTCCACAACACCGACAGGCACACCAAAGGGCCGGGACAAGGAGAAAGGGAGGAGTACCTTCGGCGGCCTGGCGGAGGCTTGGAAGGAATTCGACCCGTCCAACAGGCATTGAAGGACATTGTTACAATATTCCAAAGGACGAACTGACTGTATCATCATCGGGCGGATTTCAGCCTGGCTTCTTCTTCTACTACTATTTTAACGAAAGTCAACGGCCGGGAGATCTGATGGCGAGTTCAAAGCGAGGCGCGAGAAGAAAAAGACGGATGGAGGCGCTTTCCATGCATTCCAAAGGGGCGGCACATTAGCATTTTTTAAAAAGTCATCCACCACTACGCCCATCAACTGCTATCCCCGCCCATCCAACCATTAACAGTTCCCAACTGGACATTACCGATCTAGGGCTGGGCAGGGAGTGCGAGGAGTTCTTCTTTTCTATGCTTCTTTTCCTCGCTCATGTTTTCCGTCATCGGGTCGGCCTTGAAAGATCTTGAATCACGATACCTATATTGCAACTCTTTTCAATCTTCTGGGATGAAACGATAGATTGGGGTGTCTGTCTTGGATAGAGAGATACCCTCATCGCCGACTTCTTATGTTTATTCTTCTTGGGCATTGTCGTGTTGACGAGCGGCGCAATCTATGATATTTAACAACCTTCCCATCCAGACTCGAATCTCCGGGCAGGCCTTGGTGGATAGGGTGGGCTGGGTGGCCCGCATGGACCAGTCATGCCGAGCTGTACAGGTCTTGTTGTCCAGGTTAGTGGCTTGTGTGGCGGGATGGCCTCTGAGTGTGTCTTCCTTCCCACAACTCATACTCTGGTAAAGACTTCTGCTTTGCAGGGTGTAGACAACGCATCACGAATGCATGCGGGAGTTTAGGTAGCCGCCACTTTAGCGTGATGGGACGGTAACAGTCAACGAAATCTCAAGCGCTTCAGACTACATCGTCGTCGTCATATTGTCACAGATGACCTGCACATGATTCAGACACGTTGAATCCTTCAATTACACAGATGCTATGGAGAATCTGCAATGGTATCTGTGCCTTCTTTCCTGTGAAACGCCCATCCATGTGCCCCCAGCAAACCACCAAATGCCCCATACAAAGTTTAGAAAAGGAAATACACGAGGAGACTTTTCTATGGAGCTCTTATTGAGGACTTTGCGGTGCCCCCTGCCAAACAAACCACTCTCCCTTCCGGTTTCCACCAGCCGTAGGAGGGCCGCCCTCATGTGAAAAACTTCTTGTAGGCAGCCTTCTCCTTTGCCACCCGCGCCGCGATGCTCTTCTTCACATCTGCAAGCTCCTTGGCGATGGCCGCGTCGCCGGGTACCAGCTGATTGGCCGCGGTCAGGTCCGCCACGGCGCTGTCCTCGTCCCTCAAGCGCACGTGGGCCTGGCCCCGGCGGAATAGCGCCTTGGCCTTCTCCGCGTCCTTGAGACCCCCGACAGCCAGGGCCGAGCTCGCGAGGCTCGCCGCGGCGTCCCAGTTGCTCAGCTTGATGTTCATCAGCGCGGCGTTGCTGTTGAGCGTGAAGCGCACCGCGTCCAGCTTGGCCTTGAGGTCCGCCGCCGCGGCGGCGTCGCTCTCGCTGTCCAGGTTGGGGTCCTCGTTAAGATACCGAAGTCCCTTCTCGTACTTGTCCAGCGCGGTGGCCACGTCACCCGCCTTGAAGGCCTTGTTGCCGAACTCCTTGCACTCAGTTGCGATCTTCAGCACCGTCTGTGCAGGAAGCTCCTCAGTAGCCTTGCCCTCGCCATCCTTACCCTTGTGCTTGGACACCTCGTCCTCGGGGAAGTCCTCGTACGGGTCGCCGAGGGGGTCAGGCTTGTTGGTCGCCACGGTAGCACGCTCCGCCTCCTCGCCTAGGAGCTCACCACAGTCGGCGATCACTGCGGGCTGCTTGGGCTTGTCGCCTGACTCGGTGGGGAGGTTCTCGATCCGGCGGATGATGGATTTGCCCGTAAGGACTTCGCCAAAGACAACGTGCTTGCCGTCCAGGTGAGGCGTAGGGACGGTGGTGACGAAGAATTGCGAGCCATTGGTGCCTACCAGGTACGCCTGTCAGCTACGAATATCGACAAAACCTCTCGGGTAAGGCAGGCAAGAAGAGCCTCAACTCACCAGGACCAGCGTTTGCCATGGACAACAGGAAGGGCTTCTCGTGCTTGAGCTCAAAGTTCTCGTCCTCAAACTTTTCGCCGTAGATGGACTCGCCGCCGGTGCCGTTGCCAGCGGTGAAATCACCACCCTGGATCATAAACTGCTTGATGACACGGTGGAAACCGGAGCCCTTGTAGTGAAGGGGCTTGCCGGCCTTGCCAACACCCTTCTCGCCGGTGCAAAGCGCGCGAAAGTTCTCTGTGGTCTTGGGCACGACATCATCGTACAGCTCAAACACAACACGACCAGCAGGGCGCTGGCCAATGCTGATGTCAAAGAAGACACGGCTGCGACTTGCGGGCTTGGAATTCTCAGTAGCCATTGTTGAAGTGGTGAGATGGGCCGTTGGGTTGGTGTTGGGGGGGGGGAGCAGCTTTGAGTGAGGTGGGACAATGTGCTTGAGGAGGAACCTGAGAGGGGCGTTTTGTAGATTCAAAGAGCTGCAGTGAGGCCAATCGAGAACGTCAATGTTGCTGTGGTGAGGGAGTCAGGCTGAGCAGAAGCTTTATGCAGTCAGAGCAGGAATGCTGTGGCTTCCATCCATCAAAGGACGGAGGCTGTTTGTCCTTCGTGAACCTTCTATGCAGCCTTCAAGCGGGGCTCTTGTTGCTTAGCAGCATCCCTGTCAACAGCCCAGGGCCGAAGGTGGGGTTCCTGGAGTCTGGAGTCTATTGTAGGTAGAGGGTGTGAGGGGCAGGTTCCCAGGCACGCCAGGCAGTCTAGCTCCATTGGCTTTCGCTGTAGACTACCTGACTGCCCAGGTGGGTACCTAGGTACCTAGGTACCTAGGAGCCACTGCAGTGTTCACCACAGCAACTGTCACACTTTAATTTCTAGTCTACCAAACATCAAACCTTGCCGTAGCCTTAGATCGCTAGCAACATGGTATATTTTAATCTGTTCAGGGGGACGGAGCCTAGCCTACCTCGAAGATACGTTTTAACTTGCAAACGGGCAGTTTTCGTCTTAATCATCTGCTCACACAGCTTGGATGTCATCTAGATCCACTAGATTCACGAACATATGTACGACAGGTCAGCCGAATTTGAAGAAAACGCCAGCCCGCAGTCCTTGTGTAGGGCTGCTCCGAGAGGGTTTCGGCTGTAACTTTTTAGACTCGCTTTGAAAGAGTTCAGTTGCGAGCAGAAGACCTTGCAATACTAGAGAGAGTCCTTGCTGAAACCGGCCAGACCTTTTGGATTGATGTTTCTTCGACAGATACAATCTAGACTTTTGGCCACCGAATATCAGCCCAGCTCTGCAGTGAAGAAGCCACTGATCATGCAGACTACTCATGGGCATACCTGACAAACTGAATGATCTGTCTCGTGTGACTGCTGTTGCTCAAGCAGGGGGCGCAGGTGGGTCGTGTGCTTGCCCCATCCCACCGAAGCAAGCCCAAAGAGCCAAACAAGGAATGAGGTAGATGCATCAAAGGATGATGAATGTCCTTGGAACGAGAAACTTGTGATCATCAGCTCCAAGGATTGCGGTCATTTGGTGCTGCCTGGCTCAACCTCCTGCTGCCTCCCGGCGGTGAGCTCCAATGTGACCTGGCAAGCCATTGATTAGCGAGTCTGTCCTCTTTGCCTCAGTATCAAAGGTTAGAAGGGAAGATGTACCGGGCCATCATTTACGAGCGCAACCTCCATCATGGCTTGAAAGACGCCATCCTTCACCTTGTCCGCTGCATGGCCCTCTTTTACTTTGCTGAGAAAGTAATGGTATAGCCGTTTTGCCTCGTCTGGTGCCAGGGCTTGGTGGAAGCTCGGTTTATTGCCCTTTTTGGTGGAAGCGAGCAGGGTGAACTGGGATACGCAAAGGACTTCTCCACCGATGTCTTGAACATTCTTCTTCCACTATGCAAGTGTCAGGCAACAGAACGGCACAGTACGAGTGTCGCAGCGAGCTGAGAGTATAACTTGGGGTGAGGGGGCCCAAATACCCTTCCACCGTTTTCATCGTCCCACAACTTCAGCTTGATGACCTTGGCCGCCAGGCTCTCGGCCTCCTTCTCCGTGTCACCTGGAGCAACAGCAGCAAAGACCAGAACACCTTTTCCGATAGAGGAGACCAGTTCCTTCTCCACGGTAACAGATGCAGAAAGCACTCGCTGGAGTATGGCTGCGAGTGACCGATGAGAAAGGCTGAGAACACATAGGCACACCCAACTGTAGGAGAGAACTCACCCTTCATCTTGAGACTTAGAGATGCCCGTAGCCCTGCTGTGCTGCGCTGGGTGCCTATCCCCGAGGCTCTAATTATGCCTGGCCGCCTCAGTGTTGTGTTGAATCTCTGTGCGTCCTCTCTCGCCGCTGCAGAGATCCTGGAACTTGAGCCAAGTTTAGACACTTCAACTAGGTCATCTGTGGAGGGTGAGGCCGCAGGGAAAGGTCACTGATACATGGGGGCCCATAGATCTATTCCAAGCCTGTGAGGCCTACACGTTAACAATCAAAGTTGGGCGTCCGCAAGGTGGGTCTTGACTCGGTCTGGCTGGCTGGAAACTGGCGAGTGAGGTGCGGCTTGATTGAGCTTGGCCTGTGCACCTTGGGGGCCTAGCCGAGCGGCTGACGTCTGCTGAGCTGCACACACACACACACACACAAGGCGCCATGTATCTTGGAAGGGACGCAGATAGCAAACAGCAAATTCCAAACCTTGTTGAATCCTCACCAAATGGAAAACCCAGGCTCTGCAAGGTCCAGGACGCACTTTTGACAGGCATTGAGGTGCCTGTGAGTTTTTAACTGGCTTTCACCCCTATCATTGGCACAAAGTCCACTCCCAGGGGGCTTCCACATAACGGTGTGTACCTCGCTAGTGCCTGGCTGTCGCGTCAGCCAGCCGTCTGGTCACCGGGTGCATCGTTGGCTGGCTCGCTACAGCTCTAGCTTTGGCAGCCTTGCCGACGTGACCTCTTCCTCTCATCTCCCCACCACCGCCCTCTCTCGACTACCAACAAAACCCATAGCGCCTGTTTCACCTTCATTTCTATTCGCATACGTACATGCCGACGAAGCCCATCGGCTACTTGGGCCACCACGATAGCCATTGACCGGCTCTAGCCTCGCCCCGAGGCCAACAACCTGGTAGCTTCGCGGAAGCTTCACAACGACTTGAGCCTCCACACCGGGGTGAGCAACGGCTGCGGAGCCTTGCGGTGCATACCTCCGAACCTACTTTCTCATTCCTTGGACGCCCTCCACGGCGCCACGGCGTTGATATGGCAGCACGGAAACTGGCGCAGGAGGTCGACAAGACCTTCAAAAAGGTCGCCGAAGGCATCGAAGAGTTTGACGAGATCTACGAGAAGATCGAGCAGTCAAATAACCCCGCGCAGAAGGAAAAACTTGAAGACAGTCTGAAGCGGGAGATAAAGAAGTTGCAGAGGCTGCGAGACCAGATCAAGACATGGGCAGCGAGCAATGATATCAAGGACAAGGGTCCTCTGATAGAGCACAGGAGGCTGATAGAGACGGTGGGTCTGGCGGTCAGTCCCTGGGGTTCGAGATACTGACTGCGTTCTAGCGAATGGAAAAATTCAAGGCCGTGGAGAAGACCATGAAAACAAAAGCGTTCTCGAAGGAAGGACTTTCTGCTGCTGCGAAGTTGGACCCTAAGGAGAAAGCCAAGCTCGAAGCCAGCGACTTCCTCGGCTCGCAAATCGATGTGCTGGAGGAACAGATCGAAAAGATGGAGGCCGACATGGAGCTATTACAAGCCGGCATGAAGAAGGGAAAGAAGGCCAAGAAAGACGACGCGGAATCGATAGCCAACATCGAGACCATCATTGAGAAGCACAAGTGGCACCAGGGCAAATTGGAGCTGATCCGGAGATCTCTGATGAACGGCGGCGTTGAGGCAGACCAGGTGTTTGACCTCAAGGATTCCATTCGGTATTACGTCGAGGAGGGAACATCGCAGGAATACATGGATGACGAGGAGATGTACGACGACCTGAATCTCGAAGAGGAAGAGGATGTGTTTGGCATGAATCAGGACAACGACAAAATCTCCAGCCAAGACACCCAGTCGGTGCAGGACGATGTCACGGAGACAGAGGGCAGGTCCTCAAGCGCTGCAGCAAAAGGAAAGGAGAAGACGTCAGCAGATGTTGGAAGCTCAGCGACGAGCAGAAAGCCGTCTTCGCAGCTCAAATCACCCCTACCGACACTCGCGACTCTTTCGACTCCGTCGTTACCAACCATTGCGGGTCCCATACCGGGCAACAATGGTATGAAACCGGCATCTGTGCCAACGAGACCGCCTGGGGAGGGGCTGAAATATGCGTCTGCAGCGGCTGCTGCAGCAGACAAGAACAACGTTGGGATAGCACCGCTACCGCCCCCACCAAGCGCACACCCGGCAGTCGGCATTTCTTCTTTAGCAAACCAGTCCAAGACGAGCTCGACCAGTTCACCAAGCATATCATCAGCACAAATAGCAGCACCTCTGCCACAACAAGTAGAGGCAAAGCACCCGCCAGCTGCGCCCGTAGCCTCCACGGCTGCTCCAGCGCCAGCTATTTCTGCGCCGAAAATCGAGGCCGCAAAGACAGCGCCTGCTCGAGCAACAGCCAAGGCATCGGCGGTTCCGGAGCCATCTGAGGTACCGAAAGGTATTGTCTGCGGCGAAAACCCGTCAATCTCGTCCCATGCTAACCTCCTGACAGCACCTCGTACGAATGGCGTAACCAACGGTGTCAAGTCCGTCGAGCCGGAGCTGGAAGAGGAGTCGATATATCACCTCCCGTCTTCTCTGGATGATCTCGTCGAGTCATGGGAGGCGACCAAGGCGAATCCCACTGCACCTGCTACATCGCCCTCGGCGCAACGATTGCTCGCGGCATCTAGTAAAATGGCCCCGGACGTTGCGGATGCGGAGCCGCCTCGCAATTACTACCCCGAGAGCTACTGGAATACAAACAAGTCATGGCCCAAAGAGCCGCTCCAGATCATGGATAATCCGCAGCTGTACCAGCCAAACAAAGTGGACAACGACACTCTGTTTTATGCCTTTTACTACAAGCAAGGGACATATCAGCAGTACCTGGCTGCCAAGGCGCTCAAGGACCAGGCATGGCGGTTCCACAAGCAGTACCAAACGTGGTTCCAGAGACATGAGGAACCCAAGAACATCACCGAAGAATTTGAGCAAGGCACATACCGATTCTTTGACTATGAATCGACGTGGTAAGTCCCTCTCGCGCGCCCCCAACATGGGAATGCGTGGTCATTCTGCATCGCACCTGCCGCTGACGTTGTCACTCTACAGGATGAACCGTAGGAAGGCCGATTTCAAGTTTGCCTACAAATTCCTCGAGGACGAAGTGTAGATGATGCTCAGGAGTGGGATGCTGGCGTTTGCACGGTCCCGAACGGTCCCGAACGGTATTTTGCAGGCTAATGTTTTCTACGATCTCCCGGAGACGATCAGGAAGGATGGCTTTTGCACTCCCGAGAATGGCCGGGGAAGGACTATGGCGTCCGGTTTAGCGCTCCGCGGTGCTCCGCGGGGGGTCTGGGAGGCAGAGAAATTCGACCGGATTAGCCCGGTGTGACGAAGAATAGCAACCGCTCGCCTCTCGACCGAGGGTCCCAGCTGGAAGACCAGTTTTCAGGTTTTGTCCGAGTGTGTACTAGCAACAATTTGTCCATATTGAACGAGAACAGAGGCACTGATGTCTTGGGAACGCACGCTACGGCGTCAATAACAACCATGCAGCTAGACCGGCCAGAAGCGTATCTACAGAGATAGCTCAGCGCCTGCCAGTCCCAGAAGAAAATGACTAATGACGCCTGCTGCCAGGAAAGCAATCTGGTGTCAAATCTTGTTTTTCTTTTTTCGCATGTCAAAGACGAAGTGTGCCGAGGACATGCACGAAAATGGGAATGGTCATGGATTGGCCGTAAACCACCTTGGGGGATCAAGTACTTAAGTACACGAGGCTGACTGAAAGTGCACATATGCACGACCACCGATTTATTGCCGCCTCACGAATGGCTGATGCCGCTGTACGCCCGCTGAGCCCCCACCATTATTCATTAACCTCCATGTAGAAAGCCTCGGTCAAGTGCGTCGGAGATTGTCAATTAGCTAGACGGCCCAAGTGGTGGGTGTAGTCGCCAGCCCTGCCCTGTTGCTTGCGTTTGAACACCAGCAATGATGCGCAAGTGCCTTCCCCCTCAAATCCACTAGATACGGACTGACACACAGCAGTGGTCTTCTCGCGGGTGCGATGCACTGCTGCCCAACTCACAACCCCAGTTGCCAGTGAATGAGCCTTTAGGTACCAACACATCCAGGGGGCTCCTCCTACTTATATGAAGTCCGCTGTTCCAGTTGCCTTCTTGATGCCCTGTTGCTTCAGCCGCCTGCTCGACCTGCTGTGTTCACTTTGCGTGCTTACGATTCTGCATCTTTTTTGTCTTGGTTTTCTGTTTGGTTTGAAGAAGAAACAAAAAAAAAAACACGTCTTTCCTCGTTTTTGACCCATTGCTTTCCCAACTCTGAGCCCCAGGCTCCGTCCGACCGGGTGCCGGTGGCTGGGCACTGCCCACTGGTTGAGCCCCCCCCCCCCAGGCGAGCTTGTACTGCCACCCATGCCTGCTGCCTGGAGATGACGTGCAGCAAGTCAATGTTGGGCACTCCTGCCAGCCTGCTCGGAGGAAAATGGCAGAGACACCCGCCAGAGAAGCAGCTTCTATCCCGCCACAGTCGGCTTGCTCAGCTTCCAGCTTGATGGACCAGTAAGCACCCTGCGCGTTTTTCTTCGGCAGTGCCTTGATAATGAGATTCTGCCCAGGTCAAGATGCCACGGTGCACTGCTGCGGCGTCATGTCCTGCAGGTCCGGCTCTGTGCCGTGCGCGGGTGACCACCCCGGTTTGGGGGCCATCGAAGCTGCTTCGGCTGCTCCGGCTGCTTCCCCGGATCCTACCATAGGCCACTCAGACGCGACGTGCTTGACGCAGGCAAGCGGTCGGTGAGAGAGGCCTGCATTGGTCTCAACCTAGGCTGCCATGACGGCCGTCAAATGTTGCTTCCAGGTAGGGAAATGGGGTCGCGAGGGATTCCAAATCGACTCTCAGATCGAGGCATTTTGTGGCATGCTGGGGCCTGGAAGGTCCTGCTGACCTTGGCTGATGGAATCCTGTGTCGACCCCGACAGATGGTCATGTTTATGGCCAGCTTGGAGCTTCAAGATCGCCAGCTCGGCCTTCGCCGCCAGAAACCGCCGTCGAGCGGCATGGATGCCAATGGCTCCGCTGTTGAGAGCCCTCCTCTGTTTCCTTGCTCTCAGCATCTGCACCTCGATGATGGTGCGCGGCGCGACCGACCAAGCAGGATCAGGCAAACGGCACCAGTGCACCGCTGCGACGCCCTTTTCTCGATGAGGCAGCTCAGGCAGACTGTCGGGCGAACTGCTGCTGCGATGCTTGGCGGGCGAACCACGCGCAAACCAACCAGTCAGGGACGCAGCATCCGTCAACGAATGGGCAGCTGCACTGGGTATGCGGAGAATTGAGGCTGACCGTACTGACCAGTCCTTGTCTTAACGCCGTGCCGCGGAATCCTCGCCGGCCTGCATTAATGGACTACATGTGCTGTGTCACTCACTCATCACTCGTCTCACTCGGCTCCACGTCATCTTGGATCTGCAGGTCCCTGGCGGCGCAGACGACATGCATGTCTTTCTTTCTACCTCAGCCCCCAATACGCCTCACTGATAGGCTTGTTGTACCTCATCTTCACCTTGCAACCCCCGACCAAGGACTACATCATCGCCTCTGCGTGGTTTGAGCCAGAGCCAGAGCGAGCTGGCAATGCTGTTTCTTGTCCCCGGTCCCTCCGCGTCCTCATGACCAGCTGCGCGTGCCACTTGCAGTCCCGATTTGGGGAGCCAAGTTCCTCCATCCGGTCTTGACGGCCTCGCTACGAACAAACAAAATGGCTCATGCGTGCCGAAAGGATTCCGGTTGGTACCTGTCTCGGTGTGCAGATACCAGATGGCCAAGCGGTCACCATGGGTCCTCATCCCAAAGGACCAGATGCCGTGCAAACACACACACACTCGCGCACCACACCCTCTTAACCTTGTGCACGCCACGAGCCTTGCCCACCCTGCATCGCGGCTCATCCCTAGGTGGAGCCGTTGCTCTCCCTCTGTCACCACCCCGCCATTTTTCCACCCTTGCTCGACGGCTATGGGCATCATGTCGTCCACTTGGATCGCTTCTATTCGGCGGCGCGCTGATGCTTGTCAGCCCCGTCGAGGCGACCGCCATCTGCAGGTTAGCAGGCCTCGATCAGGGGACACAGACAGATAGGTTGTTTCGACCGTTGCCCACCCTCCAGTACATCACACCCCCGGCATGCTTGATGTCACCGCCTCGTTTCCAAGCGTTGTTTGGACAGTCTGTTACACGCCTCTACTTCGATTCATATCCCTGGCTATCGTGCCTGGGCCTGTATGTCACTCGCTGGCTCACCGAGTTTTGATCTGATAGGACACCAACCTTGACAGCCCACCGGCGCCAGCTTCCTCTACATGGGTCCCACTGTGCTCTTATTTCACACTAATACTGCGGTCCTGCATTTCCGCAAATGGGCAAAGTTTCGGGCTATGTGGCTGTATCGACTTCTAGAAGCCATGGGTGAGTCAACCTGCAGTTGAGCCTCTTCACCCTGCCGAATCTCCTTGCGTGTCAGCGACGCTTCCATAGCGTCTGGGGGGGCTCAGGGGTGGAAAGGATAGTCTATGTCGTTCTTGTAGTCCTGCACATTTATGCCTCATCGCCAGTAACGGCATCGTCCATCGTGGCCATGAAAGCAAACGCACAAGCACGCGGACCAATAAAGCGCCTGTCCCCTTCATCCCATCTCTCGTCCCGGGTGCTGTTTGCTCGCCTCATATATCAAAGTGCCAGTTCTGTCAAGCCCTAACAGACCAGAATCACTCGAGTCGTGACAAACGGCGACTTCTCAGTGCCTGGTTAGACACTTACATATATCAGCCATGGTCGAGGACCTGACCTCACTCCAAGCGTGCTCATCATCTATCTCTCTGGGCGCGACTTCCACCTCAGAGAATTGCCTTTCGTCCTTCTTCAGCAAGATCCCATCTCAAGCCACATTGTGAATTTTATCTGCGATTTTTTCTTACCGCAGTATTTTGTGTCAATTCTACTCATAGGCCTTGCCAGTGGCCTACCTGTCCGTGCCAGGATGTCTGGCTCTCAATACAACTACATAAGAGTACCCACGGCTTACAACAATAGCGGTTTTGAAGCCAACGATTTGCAAGACTACGGCGAGTACAACGGTAGCCTTCAAAGAAGCCTATCCGGGTTCTCTGATGATACGAGATCCTTTGGTTCTCCGACATATGAAGGCTCTCCGACCTATGCAGTATCCCCAAGCCTCGACAGTTTTGACTACAAATTCGACCCGCCTTACTACGGCCATCGTCAAGTGCCAGCACCAAAGGTTACTGCCACTGCCACGAGTGAGCCTTACACGGCCCATTGGACCGACACACCTAGCCTCCGGCACAAGAACACTCTCAACTCTCAACAAGCTGTGACAGGCTCTCTGGGCATGCAACCAAGCACGTAAGTCTTCCGCCCCCTCCAGGTCCCCGAGATCTCCGACAACATCTATTGCTTTGCTTTTGATACCGTCAATAAACCTTCGAACTAACAGGCTGACAACGCACAGCGTGATGTCGACCCCGTCACCAGAATACGTCTGCCTGCAGAACGGCTGCCGGCAGAAGGCGTTCCGGCGTTCCGCCGACCTGGACCGGCACATCAAGCACGTGCATCTGAAGCCGCCGGACGTGTACTTCTGCGACTACAACAGGTGCCCGCGGAGCGAGAAGGCCGTGGCCGCGACAACATCCCAGCCCCTCGAGGCCGTGTCCTCGCCGTCGTCGTCCTCCAGCGGCGCCGGCGCCGGCACCGGCGCCTTCGGCCGCAAGGACCACTGCCGCGCTCACTACCGCGACTATCACCGCGAGGACCTGTGCCGGCGCAACGGCAAGGAGGCCGCCGGCTGGTTCGACGAGCGCAACATCTCCAGCAGCTGGTGGCGCTGCACAAAGTGCCTGCGCAAGGTCTCGTACTCGCGCTGCGGCTGGGAGTGCCGCGACTGCGGGCAGATGCTCGAGCCCGAGCGCATCAGCGCGCGCAAGAGGCGGATCGGCAAGAATTCATCGTCATCGTCCTCGAGGGGTTACTGAATGGGACTCTGCTCTACCGTTCCCTGTCTGGAGCTGGCATGGTGCTCTCGGCTCGCGGGCGACGCGTGTCTGTCTTTCTGAGCTGGAGAGCGAGGGTCCCTCGTGCCACCTGTGGCGACGACTTCCTGCAGACGGACGGAGCCATTGGCATCCCCGAGAGCATGCACAAGCCTTGGGCTTCGCAAGGCTGTCGCATCAGTCTTCAACTTGGGCTTGCATCCGCGTTCTGCCTTGTTGCCTGGCCCATTGCATAACTGCTCCCACACATTTACTACCCCCTCCCCCTCCCCACACACGCACACAAACACACACATAAAATACAAAAAGATGAGGCAAGCAGCAGGCAGACTTCCATTACGACTCATTCTATTCTTGTAACTTCTTAGAATTTTCTGATTTCCTTTCCGACCGCATTGCTCTCTCCCTAGCACCTGGCGTTGGCTTCCCGGCGTCTGGCGTTTTTGAGCCACTTACTGCTTCGCGTCTTATCTTTACTTCCCCCTTTTCCCCCACCTCTGCTGCCTGCTGATTTATGCCAGCTCCAGCTATGAAGTTCTTCAAGCATTTCCTGCGATCATGACCTGAAAATTCGGAGTCTTTCTTCTTTCTTGATCGTCATCCTTGCTTTCTACCTTTCTTACTCTGTATTCTCAAGTTGTTCTACGTGGGATTTCTACGAGGGGCAGCCTCGACTTGTCCCAACTTTTGCTGCCTACGGGGTGCGGGTATGGCGCAATATTGTGGCTTCTAGGCAGACTGGCAGGCGTAACGGTGTGATTTGAGACTGACGCATGCGTGGTCTCTTCATACATGCAGGTGATTGTAGTATGAGGCGCAGGTTTGGACGAGAGATGTGGCATGCGGCCGGGGGAAGGGGAGAAGGTGTTGGTTGGCCTGTTGGTGCGGTCATACGTTGGTGTGGTTACACAGCATTAGGACAAGAGGTGCCAGGCTTCTTCTGTGGCAGTGTAGATACCATACAAAATACACTTTTGTGTCAACTATTTTCCTAGACGGGTCTCACGGCCTCAGCTAGGTCTTGGCTGCACATGAGTATGTGCTGCATACGTGTATCTCTCGAGTTATTATCTGTAGATGCTGTCACCATGGCCCCCGGTGATGTTTAAGACGTCCGTCCTGGACCCATTTGCAGTGTTAATGAGTGCAAGCATACGTATGAAACACGAGAGGTGAGCCCTGAATCAGTTTCCCTGTTGTATTTTGAGGAATTGACTATGTGCACATGGTTCGACAGAATTAACTGAAATTATTATTTTTACACATACATGATAAGAGACATGATCATCATCACACCAACAGCCATACTACTTTCAAATGCCTGCTGTCATGATTACGAGACATGTCCGATGCGTCAGGCGTGATCAATGGGAGATGGCCCGACCCCAATATCTATCGTATAAACGTGCAATGGCTTCACAATCTGGCTCTGGCCACCCGGCTGGAACGGAGCTCCGCGGTTCAGTTGCGCAGACGGGAGCCACAGCCTGTTCTGATTATCAATCCACATGGCATCGACCCACAGCAGTCTCTCATCCTGTACCAGCGTCGTCCTGGTGCCGTTCGGATAGACCTTCTCAATGGCCAGACGATCGGTGTCACTGACGTAGATATTCCCCTGAGAGTCGATGGCAGTGCCGCCCGTCGACGGCGTGAGCGCATATGGCTCGACGTACTGGGACAGGACGTTGGGGCTCGCCATGGACGAGTTGTAGAAGGCCTCTTCGAGGAGTTGGGTTTCGATGCGCGACATGCCACCTGAGGCTGGCTGGTAGTAAAAGTACCGCCCGTCCGGGCTGACCTCGAGCTGATCCGCGTATATGTAATTGAAATCCCCGTTAGAAGACCGCATAAACGTCCCCTCTCCGCTCGTAGGCGTGAAGGCCCCGACGGACAGGTCACCCTCGAGCAGCCTCACGGTACGCCCGCTGTCTAGGTCGAGGACGATGAGCGCGCCGCCCGCGCCTGCGTCGGTCAGGTAGGCCTTGGCACCTGCAGCGTCAAAACGGATGTCGTCCAAGAGGCTCTCCGACACCGTCGCGTTACCCATAGCGTAGACGCGTGCGACCTCGTTGGTGGCCGTGTCGACCACGACCAGCTTCGGCCCTTCAGGGAGGATAACGGGGCTCCCGAAGCCGGGCGAGCCGGTGTCGACCAGCCATAGGTTGCCGTCGGGGCCCACGCGCTGGCTGTTGACGCGCACGAGGGTGGTTGCCGGGTCGCTGTCACTGTCCGGGCCCGCGTACGAGTTCCACCGGGCGTCCGGGTAGGGTATGCCGGTCCCGTTGACCCATTCGACCACTTCAGGGAGACCCTGTGCCTGCGTGCCGTCGACACGGGCGTAGAGAACAAACAGCCGGCCGTCTTTGGTTGTGCTGACGCCGTTGCATGGTGTGTCGAGGGTCAGAGCGACCTGGATGCGAGGGTCTTGAGCCGCCAGGCATGAGGCGGCCAACGCAGCAGCAGCCAGGATGGAGTGAGTCCTCATCTTGTGTTCGCGACCTGTGGGTTGGCGGTTGCACTTGATCCTGCTTGCAGCAATTTCGAGCAGAGGTTTGTATTCACCAAGTCATATATTGATATATATTTGTACATACATATATATTTTTATATATATGATCAGATATATATCAAAGTCTGGTATTAGACACTTGTCCGGTGTCCGAATTCCATACCTACCGTGGTATTTATACCACGCCCGTGAGCATGGTTAGTGTCGTGTTGTGGTGTAGCCGTGACGTGCTGAACTTCCCAAAACAACATGAACCCCGCCGCGAGGTGGGAATACAGATAAGCAGCAGTCCATCTACACGGTGTTGGCGATGCAGCCTACCACACAATGCCGCACAACAGCTGCAGTAGATGATAGTCTACCAAAGTGTATAGATGCGGAGATGAACAGACGGGAGGAGTGTTCGGCTTCTCTGCGTCATAGCAGACACTGCGAGAGCCCATCCACGACGTCGATGTGATGCTAGAATTGCCGGACACTACTGCACTTCTGACTAGCAACAAGTGCAGGGTCGTAGAACGAGCCGCACACAACTCCACGCTGATCCCAGTATTGGCTGCCCGCGGCGGCTTGGAGAAGCATGTGCATTGTGGGGAGTATGTGTGTGACCTTTTGACGCACCTTGTTCGTACTGAATGCCACGCCCCTACGGTACACTGCGGGCAGTATCTTTGTTGATGGCACTGCGCAGGCATGTTGCGAGTGAAGACAAGCTCACCTGGTTCTCGCAAAGGACGACAGATAACCTTCCTTGACAGTTGTCTCGGCAAGGGCTATAATGGTGTTATTCGTTATGGGACATTGTCGGAGAAGCAGCCGGCGGGGACAAGGTCTCACCCCCGGACATGTTGGTCTGGCGCAAGTGAACAGAAACGGTCGACTGACAGACAGCCCCAGAATGTTCTCGACGGCAGGCTGTGTTGCGCCCGTTTCGAGTCAAAGTCCCAGACGGCGGTGGCCCCATTGCAGCACCAAATCAGAGGGAAGCTGCGACGATCTGTCCTCCCACTTCCCCAGGTTTCCCCCCCCCACCTTCTGAGCGCGTCAATCAAGGGTCCTCTTTGCTCTCTCAGCGACTGCGGGGGAGCTAGCGGAGGAAGGACAGCAAGCACGGACAGGAGTACCTTGGTACATCTGCAAAGTACTGGTGTAGTTTCACAGCTTATTGCAAGGTAACGAATCTGTTTGCTGCAGCAGCATCTTCAATGGCACGAGACTGATGTCAGATATATATATATCTGACTGACATGAATGCCGTGCATATCTGCTGCTGACCGAGTACTGATCAGACCAAGGCCTGAGTCGTCAAGAACATGTCTTTGCTGGGTTGCATTGAATTTCAAAAGCAGAGTCACACCACTATGGAGAAGTTGTACATGGGACGCACGAAGAATTGTGCCGCGGCATCTCTGGCCGAAATCTCCAACAGATTGACTGGCTCGACTGGTTTCTCCTTCCTCCTTCTCCTCCGTCTCATGCCCTCTCCAAAGGCCCAAATAGGTTCCTTCCGTGCGCCCGCCCGCTGATACCACACCTAACCTGGGCCCAAACCGCCAACCGTCGCAAAAATCCCCTCCTTCAAAACCACGCGCTCCCCTTCCCCTTCTTGACTTGGTTTTTCTTCACCTCACCTCCGGTTCTTTTATCCTATACGACATTCGATTGCATACTATCAAGCCGACCACGCCGAAAGTGGACTCTTCTCCGTCCTGCGGCTATAAACCATCCGGGTATCGGAGCCAGATCCCAGCCATCCTCACGGCCGACCCACTTCGTTTTTGCGACGGTAGCGCCGAGATCTGCGAGACGGAGAAATCGTCGGCTGCGACCCTCGGCGCCTTGCTGCTGTTATTACTGTCGACTGTCGCTGGGCCGAGCTGTGCTGCTGGCCGCCGGTGCTAGACCTGCATCCTCTCCTCCTCCCAGTCCCGTCCCAAGCTCTCAACCTCGGCTCTGAGCTGCTGTACCACGAATCCCGCGCTGCTAGGCCTGATTGTGTTGCCGTCCGGTTCGACGCCATCTGCGTCTTGCGCCTTGCACCCTGCACCCTTTTCTAATACCGGGCCCCCCACCCTCCAAGGCGCCATCATGCGTCCCGCCGCAGCAGCCGCGACTCTTCGTCGCACAGCATTTGCTTCTGCCCGCCCCAGCTTCAGACTCTCTCCGGTCACACAAGCAGCTCCTGCTCTCAAAGTCGCAGGCATAATGCGCACCATGGCTACCGCCAGCAAGATCAGGGTCAAGAACCCCGTCGTCGAGCTGGACGGCGACGAGATGACCAGAATCATCTGGGAGGACATCAAGAACAAGTTTATCCACCCTTACCTTGATATCGACCTCAAATACTATGACTTGGGCCTGGAGTACCGTGACAAGACCGACGACAAGGTCACCGTCGAGGCCGCGGAGGCCATCCAGAAGTACAGCGTCGGAGTCAAGTGCGCCACTATCACCCCTGACGAGCAGCGTGTAGAGGAGTTCAAGCTCAAGAAGAGTGAGTCGTCTGTCGGGCTTAAGGCGCGGAAAGCTGCCGAGGAATTTTGTGACTGATCAGCGCTCAGTGTGGCTCTCCCCGAACGGCACAATCCGCAACATTCTCGGTGGCACCGTCTTCCGCGAGTCGATCATCATCCCCCGCATCCCTCGCCTCATTCCTGGCTGGGAGAAGCCGATCGTCATCGGCCGTCACGCATTCGGTGACCAGTACCGCGCAAAGGACCGCGTCATCCCCGGCCCCGGAAAGCTTTCCATGGTCTACACCCCTGCCAACGGCGGTGCGCCCGAGGAGATCGAGGTCTATGACTTCAAGAACGGTGGCGGCGTCGCTCAGACCCAGTACAACACGGACGAGAGCATCACCGGCTTTGCGCACTCGAGCTTCAAGATTGCGCTCGACCAGGGCCTGCCGCTCTACATGAGCACCAAGAATACCATCCTGAAGAAGTACGACGGCCGCTTCAAGGACATCTTCCAGGAGCTCTATGACACGCAGTACAAGCCTGAGTTTGAGAAGAAGGGCATCTGGTATGAGCACCGCCTGATCGACGATATGGTGGCTCAGATGATCAAGAGCAAGGGTGGATACGTCATGGCTCTGAAGAGTGAGTGAAACGCCCTGAGGCCCTGCGATGACAATCCTCATGGTATATCTCTGGATACGGACTCATGGACTTACATTTTGCACACAGACTACGACGGTGACGTGCAATCCGATATTGTCGCTCAAGGCTTCGGCTCTCTCGGCCTCATGACCTCCGTGCTCATTACTCCCGACGGCAAGACCTTCGAGTCCGAGGCCGCTCACGGCACCGTGACCCGCCACTACCGCGAGCACCAGAAGGGCAACCCGACGTCGACCAACCCGATTGCATCCATCTTTGCATGGACTCGCGGTCTCGCCAAGCGTGGCCAGCTAGATGAGACGCCCGAGGTGGTCGCCTTCGCCGAGAGTCTCGAGCAAGCCTGCATTGACACCGTTGACAAGGACGGCATTATGACCAAGGATCTGGCGCTGGCTTGCGGCAAGGGCCAGGACTTTGTCACCACCACCGAGTACCTGAACGCCGTCGAGAGGAGGATGAAGGGTCTGCTGAAGCAGAAGTTGTAAAATCCCAATACGATACAAGATTGCTCCAAGTCTGGAAGGAAAGGGGAAAAAAAAAAGGGCTTGTTTACGTACAATGGCTTGGACAACAATTTTGAATTGGGGCTTGCCAGGCTCCACTGCCCTTAGCGAACGTCACGAAGAGGACGTGTACTGGGTTATGCTCATTTCTGGACTATCGTGGAGGTCACATACTGGTATATTGGAGAAGGGGCGCATTTTTCAACTTCATTGTTCTTGCATAGTCGGCCACCTATTCAACCGCTTTCGGATTTCATCCCCATTCCATGTCTCGTGTATCTATTGCTGCATTTTGCTACTGAGCTACTTTGCGTTGCGAAGACGACAAGACGAAGACGGAAGAGACGCTTGAAGACAGGTTACAAGGGGTTAGAGATGCCCGCGGTTCAACTTGTTACATATGTGTCGCTGTACATAGATATAAGAAACGATTACAAGAGCATCTGGAATCCTGACCTTGATGACGTGTGTCTTTGCAATACCCTATAAACTGTTGCACTGTGGCTCTCACACGTGTTACGGCCATTCTCTCAAGTCTAGTTGCACGCATGTAAGAGTGGGAACTTGGAGTTGTTGCTACATTGGGTACATCTCTATACTTATCAAGATATTCATATCAGCAAGCATGTGCTCATTTTGACTGATGGATGCCGATAGTCTGGCATTCAAACTTTATATTTTTTGCAGTTAAAGTTGCCGGCCCACCTTCGCTTTATCGCTTTCTGATTCTCATCATTATCAACTTGAGAGAGCCAGTAAATTGACCAGGATAACAAGACAAAGTCAAAAAATTGGGGCTTCACTCATGATACTATGGTCACAGAGGTCTAATCTATACTAAGTAGTATGCAGTGAAATGGCCCCTGAATCTCTTAATAGACTGCTAGTGCTAAAGCATGTACCCCCCATTAACCACATGCAAGCACAACATCGATAGCTGAGGGATTGAGGGAGCGCCACATTTGTTTGTGAACCCGACCGATGGCTTCTCGGAAAGCAATACATACCCTCGTTCCATGTGACCCACATAGCATTGTGATATTCCTCGCCATCATCCGGCCGTTGCTTTACATTGTATTCTTCCAAATCGTGACCCCAGGCCCTATCAAGACCATTCGGGAATGACCCACGGGAAATCGCAATCAGTTGTAGCGCGATGGGGTTCTCTTTGGGATCTAGGCAGCGTTTTGAAAAGTAGTCGCGATCGTGCAGCCATAGAATCCCAGCCCATTCATTTTGAGAATTCACGAGTGCCACACGAACAACGTTGTCTTTTGAACAGGTGGGCGTTGAGGCAAGAAGCCACGCTGTTTCCGCAGATACAAAAAAGAAACGGCGTTTGGCGGGTTGGACTTGGTTAAGCATCTGTGTCTCTGAGAGGCACTGGATACCAGAAGCTGAGTCCAGGACGGTATTCATGCTCATAATTGTCCTTGCCATACCCATCAAAAACATCCCTTATCGTCAACGACCCGCATTTCAGTCGTCGCGTCCATTCCTGCGGAAGCTCGATGGCTGGATCTTTGTAGCGCTCCCGAGGTCCCTCCAGGTGATCCATTCAACCTCGATCTACCTTCTTTCAGCCACCTCGAAGGCGTCGCTGCTCGTATACCACGTGGTCACTGGGCAAGTTTGTAGCCTAGACGATTCGATTCCGGGCTGCCAAAGCAGTGCTGCGTCGAAAAAACATCTCTGGAAGGCCGTACAGGAAGCCTCCCTTGAAGACCTTGGTGTAGCACGGGAGCATCCCTGCAAATGCAGAAAGGCAATCTTGGGGGTAGCCCAGCTGTCTCCGATTGAAATCCTCGACTAATCTACAGTAGGTCGTGAGGGAAGGGTAGTCGGAATCCAGTATGAAATCCCGTTCCTCATACGACGCTGCAGCATTTGGAGTTAGCCATTAAAAGTACTGAGGAAGGAGTCTTGTACAAAGACAGAGGGGATGTAGACACCAGATGCCCATAGCTTGTCTTAGAAGCTGCTGGCTTACAAGATCTTCAAGGCAAGCAGTGGGTCAGGCCACGAATATGGTAGGTACTTCTATTCGAAAAGGTTAAAATTGTATATACAAGATGCTTACCCTCGGAGTGGTTGTGGTCTTCGAACCACGTGAAATTGCAACACTGAAACCAGACGCTGTCGTCTTCAAAGCAGAGCCGTCTTCGTGCAAACAGATATTCTTGGAACGTCCAACCGCGGTCAGAACAGGTCTTGTTCACGCCCGAAGGACCACGGTGTGAGAACTTGGTTCGCCTGGTGCTGCCTCTCGCCCCGAAAGAGATGAGTTTCCCTGTTTGAGGTGTCGTGGTTCCTCTGACGGGGCGTTCTTCAGTCCACGAATCCCGTTCTCGGCGTTTTCCCCGTCAATGGGGACGATGACCACGTTTGCGTGGGCATAGATTGATGCCATTCGGCTCAGATGTTCACTCTGAGACCCTTTGTTATTTTGAACAATGCAGAGGCTGTCGACCCACAAATAGCGCTCGCCCAATCGCCTCGTCAAATGCATGGCATGCCTGATTGTCTTTGGCAATGAGACGAGTCTCCGCGGGCCATCTAGAGCTCCTGGCGTGTGTAGTTGAACCATGTTGGATGTGAGAAGCTTCGTGATGTCAACTTGACCCCAAACGTAGCCCAAGCAAACGTATGGAGGGTTCTAAGGAGCAGCAGTCAGACAATTGTTGACAGTTGTCGATTAAATACCTGGGGTTAGGCGCCGGAAGGAACTCCAGATAGTCCGGAGAACGGCACTCGTCTAGATGCCACTTGGTCTAATTCTCATACCACCCTGAAGGCACATTGTCGTCAATCCAGTGCGGGTCGACTATTTCTCCATATCCAGGGTATTGATCCTCGTCCTCGCTTTCGATCACGTCGAACTGAGGAGTGATCTTATCATATTCCTCGCCGAGTCTGAAACAGAAGGATGACGAGAAATAGTTTCGGTCGAAGTACATTCAGTGACTGACTGCGTAGTTTCCAGGGGCTTAAACCAATCAAACAACCAATCAATCAGTGGCATGTGATCATGGCAGCCAAACGAACAGATTTGATCAAAAGGCCCCAGATCTAGAAACACGCGGTCCTCGGGTGTCTCTTGAAGAGCCGGCAATAGCTTCTTGCAGAAAGCACAGCTCTGCGGTACCGCGTCAATGTCTTGGTTCAATAAATGTGCCAGCGCGAACTTACTTCAGCATAATCTGAAGTTGCGGTATCCGGGCTCATCGTGGCGTCTTGAGTTTGGCGAGAGCTTACGAATTTTCAAACTTCTAACTGGGCTCTCGTGGTCTGACATGCACATCTGATGCTGAAGATTGGCTGTGAACTGTGAAGCAGCTGGGACAGTGACCTGGCAGACTCAAAATTGTCAGAAGAGGCTTGCGAGAAGAAGGAACTGTTTTCTTGGGCCAGCGGTCAGCGCCGTAGAGCAAACCACCCCACTTCGCTCCGTTTTCGCATTCCTTCACAGAAAATCGCCGTGCGGATTCAGTAGTGGTGATGCTCGATTCAAGATAGCCCTCTATAGCGGGTCGTCCCCTTATACTATACTCTGCTCTCCGATTCCATGTCCCAAAATCGCAAAGCACCGGCTCATGTGATGCCGTACCATCCGTGCTTCCGTCGCCGTCTTGACAAAACCCAACATCACGCGGAGCATTACGGTGGAGTCCTGTGAGAGGTGACACACACAGACAAGCAAGCTCCGCGGTGTCCACGCAAAGCCCTGAATGGTGATGGTCGCTGGGGACGATAGAGCTCGGCCGGGATGGAACGCCGCTACATCTACCCTTTCTCATTAGACAAACACTCGCACCGAATGTGGCGCAAAATGATGAAGAAACAATCTGATGAGAAACAATGCGTATGGCCGGGACATAGTCCTGCGGGAGACGACTCTCTCGTGCGAAGTCCTCTCACGGGCTGCATTCCTCTAAAACACGAGCTATCTCCCAGAGCAACGCCCAGCAATCTGCCTGCACCAACCCTTCTTCGCACCTCCGCTGAAATGTCACACGCCCGGTCAATTCTCGTCTTCGAGGGAACCCTTTTCTATTGGAGTCTGTAGCAGGCTCTAGTCCTCCATCTCTGCGTCGGCGTCTACCGATACCGCATCTCGCGCCTCTGCCTCCTCCCTCGCCCTCGCCACTTTCTTGCCTGTGGAAACGTCTGCCTTCGCGGCAGCCTCGATGCTATCGGCGGGACCGGCACCGCCCGCCGAGGTCAAGCTGATAGAGTTGTTCTTATTCCGTCTCTTAGTCGGCCTACGGCTTGACCCTCCCTTGGGGCGGTAGCCTGTGTCATCGTCCACAGCGACGCGCTTGCGCTTGCCCTTGCTGGCGGATGACCTCGCGTTTGCGGCCTGGAGGCCCAGATCATCATCCAGATCATACATGGTCTCGTCCATCGACTGTCGCTTAACCTTGCCGGACACGGCCTTAGATCTCTTAGATCCGCGCTCAGCCTTGGAGCCTCTCTCGCCCTTGGCGCGTGCTGCTCCTGTGCTCGCCCGTTCACCACTAGGTTTACGGGCCCCGCCTGCCACCTTCCGAGAAGATGTCCGACCCTCGTCGTCATCATCATCATCGTCCACCGGCCGGTGGGCCTTGCGGGATTGTTTGTCGCCGCTATGGCCCTTCTCCTTCTTCTCCTCGCCGGCTTCGTTGTCTTGCAGGAAAGTCTTGGGTGCGTTCTTCCTCAACCAGTTGTACACGCTCACCGGGTTCCGCAGCGCAAAGTCTCGACTTGTGGTGCTGATGCTGCTGGCACCGGCAGCCGACGTGTCCTTGACGTTGGGTGGTGCGGAGGAAGGCGTCGCGCCTCGTGTCGATGCGCCATAGCTGCCGGCGCCGTACTCTCGGGCCAAAGGAGCGAGCGTGGGGAGCATTTCAACATCCTCGCCGCGTTCTTCGGCTTCTGCCCTGGCTTGCATGTCGACCTCCCACAGGTAGTTGTCAACATCGTCGGCAGTCAGGAACGAGGGGGGGTGTTGCTGGTGGGTGGCCTCGGCAGCAGGCGAGTCGATGCCAGTAAGAAGGTCGGATGCAAGCTCGGGAAAGCGTTCCGCGGTGGCAGCAAAATCAAGGTGTGGTGTCTCCTTGATGAGGTCTTTCAGGGCTTTGGCAGGTCGAGGACCAGGTCGCGACTCCCTGTCGATGCCCAGGATGAAACCTTCTTCAGCATCGGAAGGGACGTCAAGGCTGACATCAATACGTCTCTCCTGAGGGATCTGTGGCCGATTGTTGATGTCTGTGAGCAGATCGAGAAGACGGCTGCGCGGAATGTTAGCAGGGCAAGCTCGGGTTGACGGGGCAGGTCCAGGGACCAGACGGACTCGTTGTAGATGGCCAACTGCTTGATCTTCCTCATGGCTTTGACTTCTTGCTGATAAAGGTCCTCGCCTTGGGACATTTTTTGGTCGAATTTGATGCGCATCTTACGGTACTTCTTCTTCCAGGACTTGTAGGTGGGCTTTGCGTCGGTCATCTTGACGTCTGGGCCGCCGTCCTCGTGCTTCAAGTCGTCATCAACAAGAGCCGAGTTGCTCCGAACGCGACCGTTGGCATCGGCGTGCATTGTGCGGCGGTTGTCCGTTTTGCGAATGATGTCCTTTGTAAGGGAGGACATGGACTGCAGCCACAAGGTGCAGGAATCCGCGCTGTGGGATGCCGAACGAGGCTGTCGGGACAAGGCGGTGGATATCTGGTTTGCAAGCCTTCCGGTTGGAAGTGATGATTTATTGATGATTTGCTAGAGCTGGAAAGAGGTTGGCCGGTGCATTGATGACGGTGATGGGCGTGCCCGCAAACGTGGCTTGGGAACGGAAGAAAGGGAATGTCGGGTAGGGAGGGCAACGAGAAGCTGGCCTGAGTGACTGACGCTTTGGCTGGTGTCGCGAGCTCCCCAGGACGAGTACCCGTGGGTGGCTACGCTTCGGTTCACCCACTGCTGGCGCAGTGGGCGCCAAAACCCATTATCAGCCAAAACCCATTATCAATACCTCACTTTTCCCAAAAATCACATACAAATCAGCCAAAAATAAAGTACCTCGGCAGATTTAGCAGCTTTCCATATTAATACAAACACATTAAATTCATTAACTCTATAACCAGCATTAAGTATATCTATTTTAAAATAAGCTATAAGAATTGCTTTAATCTAAAAATTCTATATATTCTTTTCTTTTTTAAATTGGATTAAAATTAATTAAGCTATAATAATATTAGTCCTTAAGTTTATATTTAGCCTAGTAGGCGGCACGCCGGCGCTACGGCAGCGCAGGCGGGCCGCAGCGGTAAAGGGAAGTAATAGCTATAGAAGCAATATAGACTAGTACCCGTACCCACCACTTAGCAATAAGGAAAGCCGTAGGTACAATATAAGGGCTTTAAAGAGTACGAGATAGCTTTACTTTTACTATATCCGGAAGGTGTAGTGTAATAGCGGCAAAAATAGATTAATTATTATAGGAATATTATAGTTTTAGTATAATTTCGCACCAAAAAAAAAACGCGCCTATAATAATAGGTTTTGGCTAATAATGGGTTTTAGCGCCCACTACACCCGCAGGCGTAGTAGGCAACCGAGAGGTATAGACCCACGGGTAGATTACAGCGCAACGCGGGCAGGCACTTCTCACCAGAGTTGTGAATATACAAAAATATACAATATACAATATACAAATATACAAATATACATATACAAGCCGTCCAATATACAATATATAAATATATATATACAATATACAAATATACAATATACAAATATACAATATACAATATATAATATATATATACAATATACAAAAAATATATAAATATATAATATATAAATATATATATATATTTGTATATTTGTATACCTAATATACAATATACAATATACACTTTAAAAATAGACTTTAAAAATAAAATATATAGCTATATAGAGTAATTTTAGGCGGTAAGAATGGCCTATTTAGTTTCCTTATATCTAAATCCATTTTAAAGATAAAAATACTAATAGTTAAATAGTAAATACTTTTAAGCTTAGCGGCGGTTTAAATAGGTAGCCTAATAGCTTTTAATTTAGATATTAGTATTTATATCTTTATTCTTAAATTAAATTTTATAAAACTAAATATATAGTTAAATTAAAGTAAGCTTACCTAATATAGTTAACCATTTTATTTATAAAGATATATATAATTTATATATATATAAATTAATAATCTTATATATTTTATTTAACGTAAGTATTAGTATTAATATCTTTAAATAAAACCTATATATAGAAATACTAAATAACCTATTTTAAAGATATAAATTTATTCTATATAGCTAGCTATTTTTTTATAAGAAATTATATAATATATATATATATATATTAGTTAAAGCTTTAATTATTAATATTTATAAAACTTTAAATAATAAAATAAATTTAAATAAATTAAAATCTAAATAAACTAAAATCTAAATAAAAAAAACTATTTAAATACGGGAAGGGCGACAATTAATACAATAGCCCTTATTAACGTGCTACCGATGCATATAAATTTGCCGCCTAGAAGTAAAGACTTTTTTATAGTCTAAATATAAAAAGCGTAAGGGAAAACCCTTAGAATTACCTAAGTACTATATATAAATTAGTTATATTTAATAAAAAAATAGCATAAAAAATAAAAAAAATCTTATATTATACTATATAGTATAGCCGTATTTATAATCGACGGAATCGATAGACTCTCGATCTGGATGATTTAAAAGAAACTCTTTCCAGGTAAGGTTATTAGAAATTTCCTTCTAAATTTCCTTTTCCTAGTTCTCTTAAAAGAAGAGATTAGATAAAAATATTAAAAATATTTTTAATTAATACTTATAGTTAATTCTTAGCCGAGAGAATTGTTAAGAGAAATAGATTTTAGATTATCTATTAACTCCGCTATTTCCGGCGTTTAGATTTAAATTAATATATATAAAAAATATCATTAAATATAAGGGGAAAAGAGGTATAACTTACTTTCTTACTGGCCTCTATTAAAGGGGTAGGGCTTAAAAAAGCGGGGCCGGGAAAAGCTGGGGGCTTGATATTAAGAGTCTCGTTAAATTCGGGGAGAATATCGAAGAGCTAAGTAAATAGAGTCAGAAAATAGAAAAGAAAAAGGAGATTATTATAAAAAAAAAGAATATCTAGAATAAAGAATAATCCGGGTTATATTAAGGCTTAAGGGAAGGCGAGGGTAGAAGGGGGGGTAGGGTTAAAAGCTATTAAAAGAGTTAGCAATATATTAATAATAATAAATTAATTTTAAGAAAAAGGGAATATATACCTTAAGTTTAGCCAGCTAAACTGTATTTTCCTTATTAAAGAAAGGGTTTTTATAGATCTCTGCCGGCTAGAATAATATTAATATAAATTAAATAAAACTTTAATTATTTAAAAAAAAGAAATAAAATACTTACAGAGATATTTAGCTGGAAGCTTAGTATATAGGGATTATAAGGCGTATTTTTACGCCCTTTAACCCTATTTAGTCCCTAATAAAAAAAGAATATTAGAAAAAAATAAAGAAATAAAAAGAAATAAAAGAAATAAAAATAATAGAAAAACTCACATAGTAAGAAGGATTCATAGGGTTATATAGCATATTAGCCATAGAAAAGGGGGGATTCGAATCCTAAAAAGGTTATTAATTAAATGAAAATATATAAAAAAAAAGAATAACTTACTTTAGGTAAATTATCGACGAGAGAATCGATAAAAGACGAAAAAGCGAGTTTTAATAACTCGGATTAAGCTTTCAAAGTGATATAAAAAGACATCCTGAATTTTTCAGAGAATAGGGGTATTTTTAGTGTAGATTGTACAGTGGG
The DNA here is from genome assembly GCA_023242295.1 of Diaporthe ilicicola. NCBI lineage: Eukaryota > Fungi > Ascomycota > Sordariomycetes > Diaporthales > Diaporthaceae > Diaporthe > Diaporthe ilicicola. Next base: position 108 of record JALPVH010000405.1, on the reverse strand, counting down.
TTAGGGTTGAATTGGAAAATATTTAATAAAGATAGAAAGGAGAAAGTAAAAAGAATAAAGTGGGAAAAGCTAGGTATATTTATCTTTCCAATTCGTACTATTTAGCTA